>JAQIUQ010006657.1:405000-620615 GCA_030378365.1 Hybognathus amarus
AACACTTAATTTTAACATTTATTCTCTCTTAATTCAACCATATGCAAAGCATGCTGGGAACTAAAATCACTGCCCAGTTTCAGTTAAGGCAACACAAATCAATCATGTAATCCAACACAAACGGATTCAGTAAACGTAAATTGTTCTCGAAGATTTAAGCAGATTGAACACAATAAAATTAAGTTCGGGCAAAATAGCAGTCGGCTCACACTATACTGCCACCCTCTGGATGTACACTTTTTTACTCAACATAAATGGTTTGTGTTTAGACAACACATTAGGATTTTGTACTGTCAAGTTGAGACACAATTACATAGACCTTAATAAAAAAAAAAACATGTAAAGTAAAAAAACACAATTATTATAAGTAAACTATATATAAATATATTATGTAAAGTGCACAACCTCCCTAGTTCATTTATTTGAGTGTAGGCCCAACTCCTGCTGCAGAAACCATGGCACTTCCTCACCTTTGACTAACTTCTTCACGCACTTTGGAGTTCAATCTTTCCCCAGTTAGATGCCAACATAATGTTCCCATTGCACCAAAATAAATGAAACCTACTTTCATTACGTGAATTTCTTAACCAGTTTCTCCACACATACTCCTCCACAAAGGTGAACCTCTTTCATTCTTTCTGCAGACTGAGAGGCTTCGTCACTGGCAGCCTGAGCTTTCAGTCGCAAAGTCATTGTATGCGGAGACAGCAATTCCAACCAATTCCCCATTTGAAGGTCTCTCCTCATCGCCCTGTCCTCTTGTGTACGACCAGAGCGTTTTGGAAGGACTTGAAGAATGAGTGAGTGGCTTTTGTAAAGCTTCAATTTTCTAGAAATCACAGCTT
Organism: Hybognathus amarus; assembly: GCA_030378365.1. Classification (NCBI taxonomy): domain Eukaryota; kingdom Metazoa; phylum Chordata; class Actinopteri; order Cypriniformes; family Leuciscidae; genus Hybognathus; species Hybognathus amarus. Next base: position 405,846 of record JAQIUQ010006657.1, read on the forward strand.
TAGAATGGAAAATTTCTGTTGGGATGACTGAAAGGGTCTATTCCTTTGACAACTGGTGTCAGTAAGGTTTCATTTACCATGGCTTGCCATCTTGCAAAGTCAGTTAAAATAGGAAAGTTCGCTGGCAGTTAAATTGAGTTTGACAAATAATTAAAAGAAATTAGCACCAGGTTCCACATTATCACCAATTACTTGGAGGTATCTGAAGGAGTCTCTGAATTTTGACCAGTTATTTTTAATTGTCTAGTTCAAGTTTTATTCAAATATATTTAACTTATGAAATATGCTAAAAAATGGCCCTTCTGCTCGATGTTAGAATAACTTCAAATAGGACTGAAGCAGTGACCTCGAACTTTAGGAAATTGTATGTTGTTCTTTAATTTTGGTCTCTACTATATATATATATATATATATATATATATATATATATATATATATATATATATATATAATGTGTGTAGATGTATATGTTAGAATATTCTATATTTTGTATTCTCTACTATATATATATATATATATATATATATATATATATATATATATATATACACACACATGCATGTATATTTAAGGAAAAAATATTATTTCTATATAAAATATTTATATTTATATATAATATAAATTATACATAAGTCTATATACAGTATATACTTGAAAATGTTTCTTAAATATATACAAGTGTGTGTGTGTATTTATATATTATATATATATAAAATAAATTATACACATTGCACCCACATATATTATGTAAACACAAACTTTTTATTTTGGATACGCCCTAATATATATATATATATATATATATATATATAGTAGAGAATCAAAATATATAATATTAAGCAGTAACCTCAAACTTTAGGAAATTGTATGTTCTTTAATTTTTATCTTTACTCATATATATATATATATATATATATATATATATATATATAATATAAACATTTATAATGTAGTGTATGCAATATATGCATGTATGTACTGCACATGTGTAATTATATGCTGTGATTTGTAAATGTAAAAAATAATTAAACAAACAAAAAAAAAATTACAATAGAAAACTTTATAGTTCTAATCAGTTCTCATAGGCTATTTTAAGGACCCAAATACTGCGATCAATATTGGTATAGGAATGTGAGCATGAAATCAATGTTAACAAAGCACCCAGAAACATCATATTCATTCGTAAAACTTTTAATATGTACAGGCCACATTGCAAATCTGAAAATCTCAATTCAAAGAGACTTGGCTGTGGATTACAGTGTCACAAAATATTAAAGGAAATTATACAACCATATAAAATTTTTCAAACAGTTGAATGCATTGACAATGAAGAGAGGACACACCATAAACAAACAAGTAATTGATTGCAAGACCAGAAAATGGAAAGACACAACCGAGAATGCCAAATAAATACTGTACAAGTACTGCATGGTACAAACCCTGCCTGCAGGCCAGCAAGTTCTCAAGCACATTTAGACAGATCACCGTGTCTGAAGAAAACAGCAACAATACATAAAAAAAAACCTCAAACAGTGTAGTGTGTAACATAGCTCAAATTCTGGTCAGACAAATAGCCTAATCGAGGGAAAAACAACTGGTGCTACATTAATGGCATTGTGGTTTTATCTTCAAAATGGATCAAAACACAATGCTTGAGTGTCGCGGTCAACAATTAACCATCATAAAGACGTTGGAAGATGACATACAGTAGCAATACTGTGCTGGTCGTGAATCACCCGTTCAATTCGGTCCACCTTTGGGTTGACTGAAGCCCTTAGAATAATTTGTCCATATGTGAGCCCTGAGCTGCTGTACTTGTACCTCAGCAAGTCAATGAAATCCATCAGAAAAGTTCATGGAAGCTTATGGAATGTGTGTTATTGCCTGAAGAGCCTGGTAGTTTATGTTGAAGCTGCTGTAAGTTTTTTTTTTAAACATAATGGGAATACAAAGGGGGAGATTTCCTTTCATGGGGATACTGTTCATATAAGATTAAATAAAAATCGGACATCACAATTGAAAGCAAGACCTGACTTTTATAATTACATTTTTTGGCATTCATCAAAGGGAATCCAAAACCTTGAGCGTGAACAATTACCTGAGGTCTTTCACACTACCTCCAAATCACACACATATCTTACAAAATCGCCATATTTCGATACATCGTTGTTGGTACAATTCTCTTTTTTACAAAAATAAACACTTTTCGTTTCTTTGTAAAAAGAACGTGTAGCCAAATACATTTCAACGTAAAAAAGGTAAACATTCTCCCACGCTCCATGGCCGTCTTAAACGTCTTGTTTTCTCACTATACACAGCACCAGTTCAAACAGTGTTTTAATGCTTTAGAAATTGATGAGGCAGCTGAATTTTATACATCTGGAAACAAAAACACATCTCTGAAACCAGATCTTTAGAATAACAGTAAAAACCGGAGGTGACATTACTGGTTCAGTACAGTTAGCACAATCCCATTACACAACACATTTTGTTCTTACCCACAATGCAATAAAAATGCAGCTGAAATTTTGAAAAAATGGCTGAGCTCGTGCACAAATGTCTGTGCGGCTACAGATATCTAAACGTGTTTCAAAACAGATGCATATCAAGACCCTAAAGAACAGCAAATCTCTCGAAATGCTTAGTGAAATTGTTCTCTTTTATCAGTAATAAATATGTAATTTAATAACAGTATAGAAAAAAAATAAAAATCAAGCACCAACATAAAAAAAGGAATAAATTAAGGGAAAATGTGTCGTCACGTGCCCCATATAAACGATAGCTTCAAACAGTCGGTTCTCCGGATGCCCACTAGGTGGCAACAGAGGACCAAATATAGTTAAACTACCCCCACACTACTTAGCTTTAATACAAAATATGCCAATATGAATACAAACGCTGACAAAATATTTTTTTCTTTCATTTCTCTTAAAACATGAGAACATTTTGATTGACAGGTCAGGTAGTTCAAGCGATCAACCTTGGTAAATGTTTTCTTTAGGCAGTAATGCAAATTTTCTTTGCTAGGAAAAGTCGGTTGCAATCACAAAATGAGAAGACAAAAAAAGCACCTTTACGAAATCAGTTCATCACTCAATTGCTGCCTTGTTGAAGGCGTACATCATTGAAGTGAGGTGTTTTTAGTTGTGGGAAGCAGCCTGCTAGTCTTTGCTTTCAGCTTTGAAAACCTGATTTTGATGCAAGCGTTCAGAACCAAAAGTCTTAAAAAGTGATGTTTTCGGTCTTATTTCAGTCACATTGATCCTTTGAATGCATATTAGCAAAACTAGGAAACCATGTTGGGCAAAGCGCTTTTTCAGATCATTCTGAATCAAGCGGGTTGATTGGTAGCCAATACAATGTTTGACCAAATGTGTTGAACCAAACACACTTTAAAACTCTGCCACCTTTAACATGCACTCAGCATCCCATCACTAGTACTACACAAAGAAGGGGTTGTGTCTGCTCAATTTGAGAATCTTGCCCAGTCGCTGCTTAGCCGTTGCCATGCCTTTCTTAGGACGTTTACCTACAAGAAAGAAAAGATTAAAATGAATATATATATATATATATATATATAAATAATATATATAATATAAATAATATATATATAAATAATATATATATAAATAATATATATATATAAATAATATATATATATATATATATATATATATATATATATATATATATATATATATTATATATATATAAATAATATATATATATAAATAATATATATATATATATATATATATATATATATATATATATATATATAAATATATATATAAATAATATATATATATATATATATATTATATAAATAATATATATATATATTTATATAAATATATATATATATATATATATTTATATAAATATATATATATATATATATATATAAATAATATATATATATATATATATATATATATATATATATATATATATATATATATAAATAATATATATATATAAATAATATATATATATAAATATATATATATATATATATATATAAATAATATATATATATATATATATATATATATATATATATAAATATATATATATATATATTTATTTTTTCTAATTGTCATTGTTTGTATATATATATATATATAAATAATATATATATATATATATATATATATATATATATATATACATATAATCACCACACACACACACACACACACACACACACACACATACACATATATATATATATATATATATATATATCATGGCTTATTGTGATTAATAACACGCGTCAATAACTTTGCAGTACAGTAAAGTTTAGGAAATGTAACACTTTAGAATATTGATTTATTAAATTTGAGAATTGGCAGAAGATAGAATTGCAAAAAATGAAAACATTTTTCCCACCCCTACCAACTAACTAAATGCATACAAATGCCAGAAGACTTACTAATATGTTTAATGTGCAGAGAAAATGGTAATGCGTACCTTTGGTGGCCTGATTGCTGATTGGTGGGGGATTTGAGGCAGGCCTCTTGGACGGGTGCAGGGGTGGTGACAGGGATGTCTCACAGTATTGGTAGCCCAATGTAAGGCTTTCCCCATGGGCTGGGGAGTGTGTGCGACTGCTCCACGCCTCACTGCTGCTGTTGCTGCCACTGCCCTGGCTGTCCATGAAGTTCTTATGTTCCTGGATCCTGATGCATGAGTTTGGCCTGATATCCTCCTTCTGAATGCTCACGCCTCCAAATCCCTCCTAAAAAACAAAACAAAAAAAAATAAAATAAAAAAAAAAAACATTGAAAGAACAGCCACATTTATGTGCCCTCTTACAGGGCAAATTTTAATTTATGCTAAGTCATTATAAGCCACAAGCCAAACCAATTAGCTACCAGGTAAATCACAACATTACAAACTTTGATTTGAAAGCAAAACGTATTTGCAAATTACAGACTAAAAGAACAAGACTGTAACTAACGTATTTAGCGAATGACAATCGGAATAAAAAATATGCTCAAATATTACACTATCCACTATTTTATGTTGTTGATTACACCTAAACACTATTTTAAGTTAACTACAAAATATAGTATTGTTGAAACTCCTGATTGCTGGAATCTTTTAACAACATAGGCTATTGGGTAATGTAGCACGATAGTTTCGCTTTAAACTTATGCAAATGATACAAACAGATGGATTAAACAAAGGCATATACCATTGATTTACAACCCCAGAGTTCTTAATAAGGCCCTGTTTACATCGAGAACGCTCTGGGTGAAAACTAGTAAACATGTTTTATTGGATGTGCCTTTCGTTTTCACGGCGACAGCGTTTTTTGGGGCTTAAAACGCAAAAAGTGAAACCACCCTCCACCCTTACACGCCGCATTCCCGTGTAAAGGGTAAAAGCGCAAAAGTCTGCTTGATAGTAGAGGTTGTACGCAGGCGCGAACTTGGTGTTGTCTGTGTGGCAGTGCTTCACGTTGCCACCTAGCTGCCTGGAGTGCATACTATATTGAATTTCTCACTCTTTTGTGTCACCACATGATTTCCCACCCAAAACTATTGTCTAAAACGCAGAATAAAAAGTGATAACGTATGCCACTTTTGCGTTTTCTTTTCAGAATCGTATCCGTCTGTTTTTAAAGGTTTAATTACAGTTTTTACTTCTGGAACATGACCAATACACTCTAAACAGTATGCCAGATTAAGATTGGGTTTACAGACTTGCAAATATTGAATAAAACTCATTAAGACGTTACCTGTGAAGAATTGCTGTCTGAATCCTGGTTCTCCTCTCCTGACGCAATCTCCTTTTTACCTAAGAATTGAAAAAGAACATGCAATATTCATCAAAATAATACGTTTAGGTTATAGTTAGAAAAAATAAGCTGTTCAGTGCTAAAAAAAAAAAACGTACTGTAGTCAGGGAGTGATGGTTGCTTCTGGACCACCAGGATTCCTGTGAACTGCTGGGATCTTCTGATTGGTGAGAATACAACAGCCCTGCCATAGACAGACATTCCCTGGATAGCATCCTTCTTTGCTTGGCGAGGTAGCAGACTCACTGCAAATGTGATTTGAGATTAGTTTTACACATGCACAACTCTATAATCTTCCCCAGCATTCTGTTGTCTTGTGACAATGTCAGGCATCTTGAAAATTCTATCAGCTCTCACCATTTCTCAAAATGGTCAGAGTCTTTGCCTGGACTCCTTGAAGTAACCGGAGCAACTTTTGGCCTCATTTTGATCGTCTCCACTCCTCCTAATCTTTTCATCCTCTTCCTCTGAAGAGCTTTCAGATTCCTCCTCAGAGCAGTTCTTTTTCTGCATGGATAAGAAGAGCAGATTAAACCTAAACTAGGACTTTATGCTCTTCCTGTGCATGAAGGAATATGGCAACATACCCTTGTAGTGAACTCCGCTTCTGATTCAGAGTCTGATGAGATGTCTGAATGTACTGTTTCTCTGTTCTTAGATCTGAATTCTCTTGTTTACTAAGATCTGTGGAAGACATAGCTCCTTATTACTGGCAAGGACAAAAATATCAGTGAGATGTTGTGCACTAGCTCATAGAATAAATAATGCAAACTGTTTAAACATGGCTGATGCTTGTCAAAGTCGCTTGAAGAAAAAAAAATACTAAAAAAATATTTGAAAACAAGAATTGTGAATAAAATTGCAGGGTTGAATTTAACACTTTTGAGGGTACCTGTAAAGGATGTCACATCTCTGGCTACATGATGATGCTTATCCTCATTCATTCGAATATCCACTTCCTGTTCCTCTTCTTTAGGTACTGGTTTAATCTTGAGTGAATCACTCTTCAAATCTCCAAAGTCCTCCTCTTCCTTTATCCCTGGTCTTTTTTCACCAACATGCTGCCTGTTATCTCTGTGTGGACAATCGGAGGGGCAAAGGAAAGTATTCCCAATATTTTATGACCAATAAAGCCAAAATAGGACAAGAAAAACAAGTGCTAAAATGACTATTACCTTACACAATCCTTTTAAATTTAAGACCATCATGAAGGTCAGTATTTGTATTTGGTAATTTTAAGTGGTACAATTATTGCCGATTACGGACTTATGTGTGATAATCGTTATATGTTAATGTGGTTTACCTGACTATACGTCCATTGCAAAGTACCAGTCGCAAGTCAGTGTCCAAACTCCGCTCTGCCATGGCAGCTGAGGCCGTAGAGACCTTGTTGAACTTGCCGTTGACCTTCTGGTTAAAGGTGGCATCCTGAAAGACGATTGTTCAGGAAAATGATTCCCTACAGATAGATAAGCCTGAATGGCATTTATGGTATTCATAAATCCCAATTACCTCATCATAAGGACCCATCTCAAGTCTTTTTAAAACTTCTTGTGTGTGCTGTTCGAAGATGTCAAGGTTGGAAGGAACTTTAGGGTTGTGAGAATGATGGTGGTGGTGATGGTGGTGGTGGTGGTCACGAAGGCGTCTGGCGTTCATGCGCGCGTGAGACCTCTCTCGTGTGCCGACCGTGTCGAAGGACACACAGAGCTTCCTTGATATTTCATTAGCTTGCTTCCACAATTCCCATCCCTGATACTCCTAGAGTGTTTGAAAACAGCATTTAAGATCAAATACAACTCTAAGTTCAAAATCTCAAACTGAAGAACACTGAGACGCCACAAACTGATTTGTAATAAGACCATTTTACAAAATGCACATATGTAGATCAGGGAGAACCCAACCCAACCCCCTAAGCAAGGTCAGTTTTCAGACTTCTGTATTTCTAAAAGCCTGTGTATGGCAGGTTTCAAGCCGTCTGGCTTACCTCAAGGTACTGGATTTCCTTAGTGAGCATTTTAATGAGATGGTTGGGTCTGATATGGTCAGGGACCTCGCTGGCTGGCTCTGTGACCTGGGCAAATGGGCACACATGGTAGACAATAAGGGTTTGTGTGTCAGAACAAACCTCAGGTTCTTACACTGTACCACTGACACCAGATATCGACCTTTTTGGGACGCTCTTGCCCTCATTATTTCAGCAGGGATTACAATGTACAATGGTTTGATTGCAGGTGGTTTTAGAATTAAGTTGTTTTAAGGGTAATTTCACACTAGCACTTTTGGTGCACACCCAGGTTCAATTGACATCAGAATTTGGTTGGTTTAAAAGATGTAAACGCTGTTTCTTGAACTCGGGTGCGCACCTTCGAACAGTACCCAGAGTCTGCATGATATGACTGAATTGATATCATGATGCAGTTTCTTGTGTGGCAAGACAATTTTCTTCACCTCTCTCTTTAGCCAGTTCCTCAGTGCAGTTATCAAAGCTTTCACTCCCTTGATCAGGTATTCTGGAGGCAGGCAGTTATCTTTCTGTGATTCTGACGACAGACAATAAACAGATGATTAGGATGGACACCAGGGAACGGAGTGGCAGCACGCCAATGATTTAAGTGCCCTGTATTGACATGCTGAGTGATTTTAAGATGACGTACCTTTGAGAGTCTCCAGCAGATTCTTTGCTACATACCAGCAAATGGCCTCAAAATATGGGAACTTAAAGAGGTCTGGAGTCTTCAGACGTCGCTCCATCTCATAGCACCTAATATGAGGACATAAGTAGTTACACTTGAGCCACAACACATACACAACTCAAACCAATTTGCTGATATAAAACACACAAAAATATTAGATAGTGTAATCAATGTAACAAAGAAAATGTACATCTGCAAAACCGCATTGGTCAACTTTTTACCCTGAAACTGTATTCTGGACAAATGTGGGCAAAATAGTTTTGATTTATTTGTAAAAAATACTTCCCTTGATCTGAGTGGTACAAGACTTGGCTACTTTTCCCAAGTTTGCCTCCTGAACACACACATTTTTTTTGTTGACTCAATTCTACAATGTTAAGTGGGTGAAAAAAAACTCCTTAATCTTGTATTTGGGTAAAAATGGACACCCATAGAAATGAATGGGAAAAATTGTAATTTAGAGCATTCTAAAAAAAAAAGCCAAAATAAGACACCAGGTGACAGCAAAGTCACTTCATGTTTAGGTTTTAGCTCTAAGAACTTATTGGAATAATATTTGAATGTAGTTAAAAACATTTTTAAAAATAAAACATAAAAATAAGCATAATTTACATAGAAAATATGGTACTTTTTGAAGTAAATAAATTCCAAAATACCCCCAAAATAAAAAAATCACCATAAATGGATAGACAAAACGTTATCGAAGACAGTGATATAACATTTATAATAAATAAAAATTAGGATCACACCTGAGTCCTCTGTGCCCACATTTGTCCACAATTACAGGATTACGGGCTATAAAGTGAATACGGTTTGAGGGCTACGAGACACCCCAAAGACTAACAGTAGCGACAGCACTCCAATTCTGATTTCTGAAGAGAGAAAGCACTTGCTCACCTGAGCTGCATGCCTATGTTGAGGTTATGGAGGAAGTTCCCACCGAAAGCCATGCAATCCTGAGAGGTGAGAACTGCATGGATCCATCCTGCAAGAGAGGTCAAGAGTGTGTCAACAGCTGACCGACAGATGCAGACACATTCAGACATCTGCAGCTGTCCCTTTCTAGCCAACAGAAAGACATTCATATCCGGTGTGCGGCAAAGCTGGATCCGAGAGACCAATTTCACAAAATCCACTGATATGTCACTCTAAGTTCAAACTTTACCAACATGCTCCTACAACAAACAGTGTAAATGCAGTCAATTTACAGGACTTTCAAATGGCAGGCAAAAGTTCACATACGTTTGCTGGGTGGGCCATGATTATACGGCTAACTGAGATCTTCTGAGGTGAATCAAACCCCCAGTGTTTCAAAACCACTGCAGACTGCAGAGCCCACCAAACAACCAGTCAGTCAACTACATCCACGACTTCCTGTCTACGCTTCAACATATAGGCCACATGCGAAGTGTGGAAAAGCATAAGTATACATCAGATTCAGAGCCGTGACAATGAGCAACTTTCATATCTTAGCTTTTGAAGGACTTTTGAAGTCTGTTTCACAGCAGGGATGTGAAAGTTTTAAACCGGTCAACAGCTGGGAACCAGATTCATTTAAGACCATGTATCCTCATGACCTGCTCGTTTTGAGTGTGAGGTTTCATAAAATGTTTCCAATTTATGATGCCACCCATATATACCCTATCATTTGAGTTCATATATAATACGAAGTCATGATGACGATACTGTGAGATGTTTGTATTGTAACTCAAAAAAGGCTGTGGAGCTTCACTAATGAACAATATACTGTATAAAATGTAGCTAAGATTCATGTGGCTCTCTGGGTGGTAAGAGTGGCTGCTCATTCCAGCTACATCTGAACTCTGAAACGAAAAACACAAATCAGCCCTGGCCTTCCTGTGGAACCACCTGTTAAAAGACAGCTGCTCCACAGTAAGTGGAATACCAGTTCCTCTGCTCCAACATTCGTGTGTCCCTAATAATCCCTGAATATCCCTGAAATGAAAAACACTGTTCAATGTGAAAGGTAGAGTAAAATATTTTAAGGGCACAGTAAATTAATTTCATTCATGAAGGAAATGTTTGTATTTTTTATATATATATATATATAAGTTTGCAGTGTGTATAATTATTTTGTATATATAAAATACACACACATGCTTGTATATATTTAAGAAATATTTTCATGCATATATTGTATATAGATTTATAAATAATTTATATTATATATAAATATTTTATATATAAATATTTTTTTCTTAAATATACATGCATGTGTGTGTATTTATACATACAAAATAATTATATACACAGTGCACCCACATATATTCTGTAAACACAAACTTTTATTTTGGATGCGGTTAATTGCGATTAATCATTTGACAGCTCTAATATATAAATATACACACACGAAAACAGCATGCTTTTGCTCACACCCAAATAGGGGAAAATTGGAAATGCAAGAATGTATGATCTGTTCTGTATTTTGAGCTGAAACTTCACAGACACATTCTGGGAACACCAGCGACTTATATTACATCTTGTAAAAGGGGCATAATAGGTTTCTAAAGTATCTTAGGATGACCTAATTATAATAACAATATACAATACATACACCTCCAAGTTACTATAGTATAATTTAATTTATTGTGCAAGTTCAACCACAGCAAAAAAAAGCCAATTCATTTCAATTATTCTATTTTATTTGAATAGCATAATAAAAAAGGAAAAAAAAGAAAAAATAAAACAAGAAGAAATAATGCTTACCCGTTGGAATCAGAAGTGTTGTTCCCTGCCGCATCAACACACTTGTAACACTTGTCCACTTTCTCCCCAAAGAACACTTCGCTCTGGTTCGGGGATGAGCTCCACTCCTCGTACAGTGCAAGGTTGGCTGGGTCGGCTTTATCAAGTAAAAGATCTTCTCCCCTACAGGTAAGGCAATTAATAAGTCATTGATCATCACTCATTTTAGTTGTCGTCATATAATAAAACAAATTTGCTTTTGTAAAAACGTTAAAAAGTTTGTGGTCAGTACGATTTTTAGTTTTTGAAAGAGGTCTCTTATGCTCACCAAGGCTGCATTTATTTAATTCAAAATACGGTAAAAACAGTAATATTGTGACATTATTACAATTTAAAATAACCTATTTTAATACAGTTTAATTGTAATTAAATGTAATTAATTCCTGTCATGGCAAATCTGAATTTTCAGTCTTCAGTGTCACATGATCCTTCAGAAATCATTCTAATGTTCTGATTTACTGTTCAAGAAACATTCATTTGGTGGAACCTGTGATACATTCTTTTTGTTTGTGATGCAAACTTACCCACAGGACATGGTACCACACAGATGTGCCTCCAAAATCAATATGGAAGTCCGGTATAGCTTCCCTCACACCCATTAAACAGTACTTCTGCACAAACGGCTTGGGAAAGTAAGAGTCATCAGGCCAGTAGTTCTCCACCCAAGACATCTTCTGAGCAATATCGGGGACCACCACCAGCTCTGACATCCTAAGTGCAAGACATTCAAGTTGTCATCAAAATGTAAGTTTTTATTTTTTCTCTTCTGCACAGTCGCTCTCAAACAATACTAACTTGGTGTCTGAAAACTCCAGACTGATGACGTTCAGGACTTTCGGCCGCTGAGGGCTGTAGTAATACTTCACAAAGGTGCTCAATTTCATCTTACTGTCCGCTTGCCTTGGCCACATCGAATGAGCATCAATCACTTTGTCACCTCCTATAAGCAAAGGGAGAAAATCGAGTAATGTGCATGAGTGGGCATCAAAGTAAAAGAATACTACAACAAATATCATTACCCAAACAAACTCAACAGGGATGAATTGCAATAATCAACATGGCCATAAATCATATTTTAAATGCCCATCATGTCAAATGACTAGACCCTTGGTACTAAAAAGTTTCCCATTGTCCTCAAATAAGGCCACCTCTCCACTGAAACTACAGTGAAAGATCTTGATGTCTCTTAACATGAAATCAGCTGAGAAAGACAACTGGCAGGCAGAACATCAAACCCCACCAGAAAGCTGCTGGGAAAAACCTCAAACACTGAGCAGGACAGCTGGTGCTTGTGTACACAAACGGCACCCTAGTGTACCAAGCCAGAAAGAAACTCATCCTACAAAGTAGACCATAAAGAGATCCTTTACTGCTGTTCTGGGATCATGACTTGCAACCCTGCCAATAAAAATGTCTATTGGATCCTTTATGGTTTCATATCCACAAATACGGGTTCGATTAAAAAAAAAAAATCCAGGCACTCCAAGCTCCAAGACTGTAATGTGTTTATATGTGCATATGATGCAGCAAACAACAAACGTTTTTATAGTTATGGAGACATGATGTACCCGAAACAGTGTGGGAGCAAAGGGTGCTTTCACAAAGGCAGGCGGTAGAGTGTGGTTCTTCATTCCAAGCAAATGGCAATGGGGAAAAACCCACAATGTTCGATTTTGCTGCCTGAGGGAGCCATGCAAGCAAGCTGCCCACTTCGATAACTGAATTAGCTGGGCAGCTATCCTGTCGAAAGCGCATTAAAGACAAAACCTAGAGCTTTCATGCATTGCCCCAGACATAACGTCACTGCAGTTAACTTGAACATTCATCAAGCCATTCAACCATATACATCGGATTTTTGGCTGGCATACCGATCAGTCTACAGAATTTCTCACACTTCTCAAATTGAATGTTTTTAGCTTTATGCTGCAAATGTGCTAAAAAGCACACCACAATCTTTTGCACATAGACCAGAAAAGAATGGGAAGTGTTCTTTACATACACAAAGCAAGATTAGTGATAGTTTTGAAGGGCTGAATCATTGATTAAAACAGTGAAATTAGCACTTAGTACTAGCAATTAGCAATTAGTACTTGTAGGCAGCATTAGCGCACGAAGGCACCTCACTAGACTTCTAAGGCCTTGGAACGGCTTTATGATCTATAACAGATAGAGCGAGCTTTGGTGATACCCAAGCAAATATTTAATTACTGTAATAGTAAAGTCTTGCTCAGAACATTAAAAATCAAAAACTTAGTTACACACAACCGCAACTTCAGATGCCCTTTTTTTAGCTCAACTGTTGCACAGAATTGAGGGATATTATAGGCAGCAAAGGATACATCTTATGCTTCCTTCAAAAATGACAGGAAGTGAGGCTAACATTGGATTCGGGTGTGCCTTGATGCCTTCCTTCCTAAGAATGCGTCCTCGAAGGCAGCATTTTTCAGCTTTTGAATGGCGCCAATAAGTCAGCAAAGTAGATGCACTTTACAGTGACCAAAAATTATGCTAGCGTAGCAATGTCAAATTTGTCCAGCTGGCAGAGCTGCCAACTTTTGAGTTTAGCTTGGCGTTAGACTTCTCCAACGGTGAGAAAGACACAAACATGCCAGTCTCGAAACAGCTACAGTGGCGTAGAGCGTGTAGTTCGTGAAACAGCTTTTGATGCGCACGGACCCGAGTTTGAATCCGGCCTTTGCAGAACATATGAAATGTAAAAAAGTAAACCAACATAAAGGTCTCTGAGCGTTATTTTTTGCCACTGAACTGAAATCGAAACCATTATATGGCTTTTTGCCTTCATAAAACAGCACAAGACATTAAGAATAGGCATTCTGTTTGTGCTGGGTGATTTAAAGAGAAGAGTGCACTTTGCTCACGCGATCAGTATGGTTATCTGGTGTTTTCTCCTAACTAAAAGCTCAAGGGTTTATTTCTTGCAAGTGTAGAAATAAGGACAAAAGTATATTTTCCTATATTATAGTGTAAAGTAGACTTTTTTATAGTCTAAAAAAGTAAAAATATACTTAAAATCGATTGAACACGGAGCAGTTTTTCCTGTGAGTGAGACTGGAAAACCCGTAGTTGACGAAATCGGAGTTATAAAAGAACGCTTAGAGTGCAGAGAGGAATGTGCTTCAACTCCAGTCCTGGTTTTGCGTCCGCGCCGTTAGGAGCTCAACATCTGTTTTCGCATGCATGATCGCTCTAGATTAGAGGATATTTTAACTAATTTGCGGAAAAGCTCATCGATCACGAGTGGCTAAACTGGTGGATCTATAGATAAACTTACCTTTCAGGTATTTTGCCGAACTGGCTTGACACTTTAGCGCTGAGGAATTGGGGGTGTGGCTTGAGAGCGTGAGAATTGGCTTAATTGCGTGAGTCTCACGCTCAATGCAAGAAAAAGGTCAAATAAACAAGCATTACTGACATTTCCCCATCATGCATCTCAACAGCTCATTTTGCCAGCAAATCAACATTTGTAGGAACAGCAGTGAAAATGTCAACAATTAGCATGTGTTTGCAAGAGGAAACGCCTAAAAGTTTGGACCAAATTTGTTGGGTCACAACACACTACAAACCATATTTTCCAGTGTGATACTGGAAGTGAAATTCAGCAAATCTGTGGAAAATGAACGTAAAGGGCTAAAACATTAGCAGTGGCCCAACAGACACCAGAAGGTGTGGCAGTCGCCTCACAGTAAGTGGAGTACTGATCACACTTCATTCCCAGTGGGCCACAGGCACCCCTCTAGGACCCAAATGGAGCAGCTGATCACTGTGTGTATCATGATAACAATATGTTATACACACAAATGTGAGAGGTAGAGGAGATGAGCTATTAACCTAAACTTTACGGACAAAGCTCAGATGGGAAAGATATAGTGGCTGTGTAATTGGACACTATAAAGACCAGACTCTCAATGAGATGAGGCCTTCTAGGCTGGTGTAAGGTACACCACTTTTATCTACACACTTACTTCATTATGGGTTGATTAATGTTTGCTAAAAGGTTAGAGCCATTTGACTCACCTAAGATTAACATCTGATCCCCACAGTGGATGGACTGTAATGCAACTCCATTACATGAAGATAACTCTTAATGGAATTAATATTTAAACCCATGAAGCGCTGCTGCTCAGTGCTATAACGTGGAGCAAAATGGGTAAAGGTGGAAGGAAAAGGGTGAAGAGGATGAGATCAACTCATCTCCCTCCTTACCAACGTAGCGTTCTACATCCTTGACGGAGAAATCCGTTGGAGGTAATCGTAGACCAAGCTCTTCCATTTTGGTTTCAACGATGGGATAGCGGAAGCCATGTCTCTCCAGATACCTCTGGGTGACTTGACCGCCCTGCATTTGCTGCAAGATCTCATCTCCACTGCAGAATAAAACACAGGATAATTACTGATTAGAAGAGGTGGCAAAGTATAAACAGTTCAGATACAAATTGAACCAGTTTAGTTGTTCAGTGAAAATCTTAAATATGCTAAAGCTATTCATGAGAGAAGTATTAATGTCCAAAGCATGAATAAAACGATTTGTCTACATGAAAAGGTCTAATCAGTCATTAATCAAACTGATTTAAGTTACTGACTTTATTCAATTGCAGTGGTTTACAACTCCATAGATGCAAAGCTTGTGACTGAATAATGACTGGGGAAAAAATGCTGGTCTGTTTCTTACAAAAAGATTTGGAAAGACTTGGAACATGCACAGTTAAAAGTTTGTGGCCAGGAAGCATTAAAGGAGTAGTTCACTTTAAAAAAAACTTTTGCTGGTAATTTACTCACCCACATGTCATCCAAGATGTCCATGTCAATCTTTCTTCAGTCGAAAAGAAATTAAGGTTTTTGATGAAAACATTCCAGCATTTTTCTCCATATAATGCACTTCAAATGGGAACACAAACGGTTCAAGGTCCAAAAGACAGTTTCAGTGCAAACTGCAAACTGTTCAGAAGGGCTTTAAACAATTCCAGACAACGAATACGGGTCTTATCAAGCGAAACGATCTCTCATTTAAGAAATAAATAACAAAGTTTAAGTTTTATAAGCTCAAATGGTCACCTTGCTCTGTTCTGTGATGGCGCATTTGTGCGCAACTCGTTTATCAAAATGAACAAATCTTTTCCAGAGTCAACTTGTTCATTTTGTTTGTTGAATGAACCAAATGACACAAAAAAAAGATTTGTTCATTTTGATAAACGAGTTCGAACAGGAGAGTCAAGAATGCGCATCACAGAACAGAGCAAGGCGATCATTTGAGTTAAGGTAAAAATCGTGGAGAAAAATCCTGGAATGTTTTCATCAAAAACCGTAATTTTTTCGCAACTGAAGAAAGAATGACATGGACATCTTGAATGACATGGGGGTAAGTAAATTATCAGCAAAAGTTTTTTTTTTTTTTTTTTAATCAAAAGTGACCGTATAGGAATTTAAAATGTTAAAAAAGATTTCCCTTTCAGATAAATTCTGTTCTTTTGAACTTTTTTTACAAAAACAGCAACTGTTTTAAAGATTGATAATAAGATTGATCAGCAAATTAGCATATTAAAATGATTTCTGAATGATCATGTGACACTGAAGGATAATATTACATTTTTAAATATATTAAACTGAACATTTAAAATTGAAATATTTCACAATATTATTCTTTTACTGCATAAAAGAGTTTTGAACAGTGTAATTTTAGAGTGCTTTTGCAACCTTAGTGAAGCTTGTCATTAATAATAAATGAAAAAGAGCAACAAGCACAGTCTTTAAAATACACTTTTTTGGGGGGAACTATTACTTTAGCTGAAGTACTGACTTGTACTCTGCAAGCTGTAATCTACAATAAGACTTATTAGGCCACTGCCACAATGAGTGGTCTTTAAAGAAGTGCATTAGCTGTGCCCATTTGAATCATGTGGTATCATGGGTGGCACCAAGCGTTGGAGTGCTTTGTTGTGACTGTGTTGGCGTCCCACAATTGGCACACATACCTAGGGAAGGTCCTGGCCTGCAGCTCCCGCACAAACACAGAGGTGCCAGCCTGCACTGGCTTACTGCCGTCATCTGGCTCAGTGTAGTCGTGTCTGTGCCAGTTCCTCCTCTTCTTCACTGTAAAATCAGGCAGCGGAACTCGAATACGTCTGGCCTCAGGAACAATAATCGCAGTCATTACTATACAACCACAATGCCATAACATCTGTTGTGAACTACTGCTTGTTGACCACAGTGACTGAGAACAGCATCCTCTTAAACCAGTTCATGTCTCCATCAGATAATTATGTTGGTAACATATTCCAAATACGAAAATGAAAAATCTGAGGAGTTTAATTTGTAATTTACTGGTGAGGGTGAACCAATAGGGTCTAACAGTCAAAAACGTGGATACATACTCAGGGAGTGTCCGTGGTGGAACGTCACAGTTGGGACAGTGGTAAACGTCAATGTCCACAGCATGGTGCTCTTCTACCTCAACACAGCTGCAAGAAAACAAACAAAATAATTCATTCTTTGAATGCACAAAATTGGGGATACTGTATGTACAATCAGTGACTAATTAATCATTGAAGCAAGTTAAGCCAAAGTTAATAAGCAGTCATAGTCCTCCAAACAGCTATGCAAAATGAAAGTACAGTATACTGTACACTACTATTCAAAAGTTTGAGAGTCAGTAAGATTTTTTTTACAGCTGTTTTCATTTGATCAACATGCAACAAAAGCACCGATATTGTGAAATACTATTACAATTGAATTTTTTTTTCTATTTTTATATATTTGTGATTCCTGTGATGGTAAAGCTGAATTTTCATCCAGTCTCCAGTGTCCATGATCATTCAGAAGTCATCCTAATAGGCTTTATGCACAACTTACTTCCGCATTCTGTAAAACAGGCATATCGTTCGGTTCTGGTCTTTTGTATGTGCTTCATGATTTTTTTGCGGTTTTACTCAAGATAGCGTAAAAGGAGCGAGCAAAAATTAGCATAACCAATGTCTCTCACATCTACATATTGATATTTAAACGTTTTATATTTTTTCTTCTTCACAGTATCGTTTAGATATTTTAAATGGAATAAAACGCCAATAACAAAGTGAACTAGGTAGGTTCACCGATTACCATAAAAATCCATAGATATCGTAGTCAGTTCTTATGGCCGTTGACACTTTCTCTGACAAGCGGATGCGATGATACCCGTTTTCCGGTTTGGTCACACGACACTCGACATAAAGCCAATTGGCTGATTTAGTGCTCAAGAAAGAAGTTTTATTATCAATGTTGAATTCAGTTGAGCTGCTTAGTACTTTAAAAGAAACCAAAGCCACTTTCACACAGCACTTTGATCCCGGGAAATTGCGGGAAATTACCAGAACGCCTTCTGTGTGAACACAAACACGACCCGGGATTGATACTAGCATCGACACCAGGTTGGGGACCTAGTAACAATGCCGGAATCAGTCCCGGAAGCGAGATTTTTTGCAGGATGGTAGGGGAAGCTCATCAATATTCATTCAGGGAACTCATCCCTGATTGGTCTTAACCCCAGAGACGGTCAGGTTTAGGGCGGGGTTAGGGGTAGGTCATCAGTCCTCAGTGACGGTTAGGTTTAGGGGTGGGGTTAGAGGTAGACCAATCAGGGATGAGTTCCCTAATGAATATTGATGAGTCTTCCCCTACCATCCTGCAAAAAATAAATTTGCGTCCCGGAACGCGCTGTGTGAACAAAAGCCAGGACCAATGCCGTAAGGGGTGTGTCATAGTGATGACGCTTGTGCCATTGCGCGCGACTCTGTTGCTCTTAGAAGAAAGTTTGTGTTCGTCATCAACAAAGAAAGGACAGAACAAATGTATAAAAACTGGAACAAAGAAGAAACCAGGAGCTCCTCACTGTCCACGCTGAAGCTGAGATCGTTCACCAGCTTTGTGGAACGGTATGCGCGCGTACATGTTTTCGACGCTTACGTTGCGCATCTCATCCTGACGTCATTCGTCTTTCCGGTATCTTTACGGCTTGTGTTGTGTGTGTGTTCCTATTAATGCAATGATAACACAGCCAATGGAATTACTTTGAGGAAGGAGGACAGGATCTTGTATGACACTTGCTATATAACGATATGCTAACTGACTCACACTTGTAGATGGAGCTTATTAAAACGTGCTCGGTAACCTGCCAACAGGCATCTTATTGCTCAAAACCCCTTTGCCCCACTTCTTAATTTTTCCACTTCCAGCCGCACACTCCAATTAGCTTAAAGGCATGTTGTTTCACAGGAAGTCATATGACAAGCTAGCTCTTGGCATCGTGCAGGAGATTCATTAGCCAGGCAGGTAATACAGGCCTTGCACACTTCTCTGGCTCAGGTTTTGCTCGATGTTGCCAAAGAAAGCAATTTCGCCAACTCCTTGGTTTGAGTGTTACATTACCCAGAGTGAAGTGCTCCAAACAATGAGGGCTTCATGTGGAGAACGCTAGACTAGCTGGAAGTAACCTGAAATAGACCGACACTGCAAAATAACAAACAATCTGCATGTGGTGCACCATGGCTTTTTAAAAAAAAACCTAGTAGTCTTGATTAGCAACCTCGATGAATCCAACAGATTCTGCTGTGACCGGAGAGTAACACCAGACTAGGTCATCTATGGTCGATTATGTTTAACCCCAGACAAGCCCGGCTAAACCAGAGCTCCAGATGTGAGGTTACATTTGGTTGGGCTCCAGGGCACGAGACATGAGGTGAACGGGGGAGGGGAGTATGTTTATGTTGGAAACCAGTGTGGGAAACAGTGGCATTTGAGTGGCAATGGTGGGGTCCACATCAAAAGATTGAAATTAGCCTTCCTACTGGGAAAATGAGGGTTTTATTGTTTTTTTTTCTCACATTATTAACATTAGCTGCCAGACAAAAAGTCCTGTTAAAACATGTTTTCAGTGCATTTTTTGTTTTTTAGTTTCAAATGATTTATGTATCATTTAAAGTGGTGATGAAATTGGGTCAGCTGATTGTTGTTCAGGAAACTTATTTGTGAAATCTTGTACACTTCTAGCACAATATGATTTTTGGTTTAGTGTTTATAGTAGGAATCGGCAAATGTGTAGTGTTTAAGTGAAATGTGACACTTCTTTAGCTCTGTTTGGCAGCTGTTGCAGCAATATGTAGGGCTGGGTACCAAGTTCAATACTTTTAGGTACCGAAGCCGAATTGCCTCGAATACTATAAGAATCTGAAAAATGTTCCAGATTTCAATACCTAAGGGGTTAACTCGTTAAATCAGTACTCAAACAAATACATATGAAATGTACAACGACAAAAAAAAAAGTTCCTTTATGCACTGGCTAAGGAGCATGAGTCAAACTGAAAAAAATAAAATAAATAAAACCAAAGGTTTTCTGAGGTAATGCGTTATATAATCTTGTTAAAATGGATTTCATAAAATTGGTATTGAAAAAAGTATCGATTCAGGAACCGGTATCGAAATCAAGGTATCGAGTCTGAATATCGAATTTTTTTAAACGATACTCAGCCCTAGCAATATGTTGGGCATAAAATAAAGAAATCCACAAGAATAATTTATTGCGTTCTGTTTTTTTTTTTTTTAGAAATAAACAAATCTGACATAATTTAGCCTAGTCACCCTCATGTCATTTCAAACCTGCAGAACCTTATTTTTTCTGTGGAATAAAAAAAAGACATTTTGAAGAATGTTTATATTAAACAAAAAACTATCGAATCCCATTTGCACGTCTGGACAAAATCATCACGTACCGATTACATGAAAGAACCATTAACATTTGGATGAACAGGATTCTCACCAGCTTGGTTTAGAGTGGCATAAGGGGACGTTTTATAAAATGAAATGAATCGGAAGCGAGTGCACCACGTCAACATCTACATATGTTTTTTTTCCTCAAAGGAGCCAGAACAAACAAAAAGCTAGCTGCCACTGCAAATGCCAACCAAGAACTTTCCTTCCCTCGGTTTCCTTCACACTCTCACACTTGTGATTGAGATGAGACAACCAAAATGGACATGCAGGAAGTGACTCATGGAGATCATTACATCACACCGCCTCAGTTCTTGACCTACTGTTGGATGACACACTGGCTCTCTCCGCAAATCTGAAAGAAAGGTTGACTTCTACCCAATCTGAATAATCTGTGGTGAAGAACACTGTGTCACTAAAACAGATTTGACTCAGGAGTTTTTGAGCCACGATAACAGATGCTAAAACATTAATCTGTGTTGCCAAGCAAGGAGAAAAAAACAGCACTGGGAGGGAGAAAAAAAAAGGACTGCTTGAGTTCTGAATCTGAATGAGTTCAGGCCACAGGAGAGCTTATATCACGAGAGACTGGTGGGTTGCTAGCGCAACAAGAAGAGTCAGGCAGGGAAGAGCGTGATGCAACAGTCAAAGAAAATATGAAGTGCAATATTATTGGCAAGTTTCTGCTATGGAGAGTAAAATGATGAAATAGTTGAGTGTTGCTGTCAAGTACTTGCATAAAAACAAGTAATTGAGCATTTTGAAATAAGTTAAAAATAATTAGTATATGACAGTATGTGCTACTGTTTTATACAATTCTTTGATGTTTTTAGCCATGCTTGTTAATTTATATATAAATATTAATCAATATATGCATAACCAAACAGTAACACTTAACAATGGTTCCAATTCGTTACATTAATTATTAAATTAGGTATCATGAACAAACAATTGACTACTTTTATGGCATTTATTACTATAGTTTACCATAATATATATATATATATATATATATATATATATATATATATATATATATATACATTCAATAAAAACAAATCGACTATTTTACCCAATATTTGCGAGCATATTGCATTATTTGCATGCCAAATTCGTCAAATATGAGGTCCTAGATGGCAGCTTGCCATGAAGCTAATATGTTTTTTCTTCCCGTTAATTAATTCTGGTTTGGAAATATCTGAGAATAAATCCATCATTCAGCTTTGTGTTCCACTATTAGAGTTTCCCTGTTAACACAGATGAGCAAGCCAACAACCATAATATCGTCACAAACAAATTCCAAAAAGCCTCATGAGACTTGCTAAACCACGCACTTTTCATCCTCCGGTGGGTGGTTTAGCGTGAAATATGATAATAGCATTAAAGTATGAGAGATGCAGTATTGGACTTGTTATTTTATTCATTTAAATCTTACCAGGCTATTGCATTTACTCATTGCCAAGGCTTACGCTGTTGCACTGGTATTGCATGATGTTTTGTGAGGAGTGAGGGGTGGGGGATGGGTCCTCACGGGAAATAGAATGTCACTGCATAGGTCCAAATCTTTTGTCTAAATAGGATGCATGTCACAACAAAAACAACATTAACATTGAGATAATGTACTAGATGGCCATTCTGGATGATCCTTTGACTAAAAGCTTACTGACTAGAGAGATTACAACACAAACAAGCCTTTTGGGCTCCATTCCATCAATATCATAAATCTGGGTTGTCCGTGTCTGGAAGGAATAGCCTTTAAGCCCTAAAAAGATGTTGGGATTTGGACTCAAAAGACAAGAGAGCGCATTGAGCAGCCATGGGTGAAGAACGTTCAGACAACAGACGTTCTTCACTGAGCTCTTTTGACCTGCCATTTAGCCTGAATGGAGATAGTCATTACTCAGTGGAAATGGAACAAGTCTAGACAAACAAAAAGAGGATGTGGCCATTTTTCTCAATGCCACGTTTTTAGAGAAGTACACATGGGCCTCCAATGAGAGAGTGCAATACATTTCTGATGGTTCCTGAGATAATGGGTGAAGAGTGGTTTCTTGTGGCTTGTCAGGCCTAATGTAGATCCTAGCAAGGGATTTAGTAGAAGAACATTGGAAGATACTTGAAGGCTCCGTTGAAGGAGTCATCATAAGTGCATAAACCCAACTCAACCAATGAGATCTCCTGAAGGCTTAACCAATCATTCACCTAGACTGTAAGCAGATGAAGAGTCTCCATGGTGATGGCAAGTTCACAGGCAGAACTCACAGTATGTAAGCCATAGATCCCACTACGCTCTCAGAATCCCACTTTGTACTATGGTTTGAGCCTGAGGCCTCCTTGCTGACTAAAGCATGCATGAAAATGTGGAGAATTTCAAGGAATGTCTATTCAGTCCATCACAACTGTTCTTGATTTGTGCTACTAAGGAATTAGGAATGGGAATGAAGGAATTTAACCATTTAGAATTTCAATTTTCCACTTAATGCTACTTAACTTAAAGGTACAATATGTAAGAGTTTTGTAATGAAATATAAAAAAAAATACATGCACTTATTTGAACAAAGAAAGTCCATTATGCGTTATCACGTATTCAGAGATCACTTCCAAACGTAGTAGCTTTTTATTAGTAAATGCAGCAAATTTGCATGTTCAAAGTTTAACAAATATGAATTCGATGTGAAATTCATATTGGGAAAAAGTTTCAGGCTCATGCAAAATTCCAGATCGTAGAGATTCTTTTTGAGATTGAGTGCATTTATTTTAAATGTGTTTGCATAAGTTTCGGATAGTAGCACAATTCATATGGACTGGTCCCATGGGCACCATTTACTATAATTGTATGGTAGGGGTGTAGCAGTACATGTATTCGATATTGAACCGCTTCGGTTCGAGGCTTCCGGTTCAATAGGCATACAAACCGAACGATTGCTTGGAGCATTTTCCTGCCGGCAAAATTCGTGCTGACGCGGCCAACACAACGTTGCGCAACATCAAATGGCAAGCGTCATGAAAGCAGAACGAAACTGCGCTACTCATTATGTGCTTCACGGATCGTTTATCAGTTCAGACCAGCAACATCTGTGCAGTGCGAGCCGATCTCGATCAAGCAACACTGTTACCACACAGCGCTAAGAGATCCGGTAAAGAAAACATTTGAATTCGCCACTGAGGTAATAACATCGCTGCGAGATCTAGTGAGAAGCATTTACAATTCTCCGTTATTAACCGTAGATCTTCTAGTAGATCAAACAGCGCTGACGTGGAAACCAGGAGAAACATTGTGCCGTGAATGAACTAGTTATACTTCACGTCCACAGACCAGCAACATTCACCATGGATTTAATATAGTAACAAAACTACACTGTCAAAAATTTGGAGTAGGATTTACTTGAAAAATGCTTGCTAAACTATCTCAGTCAGAAAATGCTAGAAAATTTACAAAGATTTGCCAAGTAAAAACCTAAACATATTCATCAGTAGCTTTAATTAGAAATCTTTAAGTTAAATTTACTTTGAATATGGAATTAAGTAAACTTTACAAAAAATAAGTAATTTTAACTCCGCTAGTAAAAAGTTCGATTTCCTTTGCCTTTGTATTACATTTCACAAAAACAATAATCTTGAATTTTATTAGTCATTTTCATTTATAGTATGTGCTTTACTTCAGATCATCTAAGTAATTTGTATTACATCATGTCAGATGTTCAGCATCATGTGAATGCAAACACCTCAATACTTGTTAGACAATACACAATGGCAGTAACATTTGATGGGTCGTTTTTGTGTTTGAATGTGTCATTTTGAGCAAAAAATTCACTCGAAATGTCACCATTTTTTTCAAAATTTACTTGCTTTTTCAAGTAAATTACACTGTTTTTTTCACTGGTATTTACTTCACCAAAAAAATAATTTTTTTAGAGGAATGCGTACTTCAAGATACTTCACACTTCAAAATTCAAATATTATATAAATAAATATATATTTAAATGTTATTTTTAATGTGATGACCAAAACATTATTTGTTTCATCCTTCAGAAGATGACTCCCATTTTATAAACCTGAAAGTTTCAAGATCTAGAAAACTCACTTATTTAAAAATATATTTTTTCTTTAAACAAATCGGAAATTTCTCTTGGCATTTCTTTCTTTTTGCTGTATCGAAAACGTACCGAACAGTGACTTTAAAACCGAGGTACGTACCCAAACAGTGATTTTTGTGTACCGTTACACCCCTATTGTATGGAAAAGAGCAGCGTGAACACTTCCGTATTCTACAGAAGAAACAAAAGGTCAGTAAGTTTTGGAATGACATGCGGCTGGGTAAACAAGTCAAAATTCAGCTCATTCACTTGACCTTAATTGATAGAGTCCCTAATTATGATGTGGAAGTGTAGGGTTTCCAGGTTGTGTGTCAAAGCAGAACCTGACAATGAACTCCCGCATCCATCAGTCCCGAGAGCTCGAGTCACCTCGTCATTTAGCAGACACTTTTCATCCTGTGCGACCTACAACACTCTTAATTGCAAAGACTCCCTGGGATAAACAAGGGTTAAGTGCTTTGCTTCAGGGCATAATGATAGAACAGTAAGATAAAGTGGCTGCGCAGGATTGTGAGGTGAACCTAAACCCTTTGTGTTAGCAAAGCAAATCTTCACTGCAATGAACACCATTTTGATGTGTGGCTGCACTTATTTGCTAAATTAAGCCAGGCTGAGGGAAGTCAGGGAGGAAACTGCTTGCAAAAAAAGCCAACAGACAGTGAAGCAGCAGGAAGCATAACATAAAATGAGGGCAAAGAAAGATAAACTAAAGCCTTTCGCTCTCTCTGCTGTATGTCTCTTTGTGAAGAAACCGACTGTCTGTTTAAACACAGGCAAGCCCCTGAGAGTAATGAGCACAGGAAGCAGCATTTAGCATAGGAAACTAGGGTTTACTGCTTCGAACCCACAAGCTTGGCCAAGACCATCACCCCAACAAGAGCAGGGCACTTCCTCCAGACGCAACTGTGCTGCAAACTCTCACCTTTGCTTGAAGATCAAAACGTAAACAAGTCTGCAACTGCCATTAAAAATAGGCATAGAGGCCTGACAGTTTAAACTAGAGATACACTATCACTCAAAAGTTTGGGGTCAATACATTGCTTATTTTTTAAGAACTTAATACTTTTATTCCGCAAGGACACATTAAAGTGACACCAGGGAACTTTTCAACCTTCGTAATATATTTCCAAGTCTCTTTTGATGGTACATCAACTTACAATATGTTGAATGACACGTCTGCCATGGCCTGATGGGGTCTGTAGTAAGTCCGTTTTTAATCGTACTTTAAACTTTGGGTTTCGGGTAGTAAGCCGGCGAACAAAGAGAACTACAAAATTCGACTGCTTGACGGCATATACGTCACTTCCACCACCACCCCACTTCCTTAAAATCGGACGTGCGAGCCAAATGTTATAGTCATGGCCGAAGCAGCACAGAAAAACAAGAAAGCAAAGGTTTTATTGGAGCAAAGCAAAAAGACAAAAAGAGAAAGTGATCGCGTAAAGGTAGAACGAGGATCAACTTTAGGCCAGCAGCGTTTTGATGGACTTGGCCGTCATGCTTTTGGACTAGTAAGTATTTTGCTTCGCATACCATCTCTTGCTTTTTTTTTCTGTCTGACTATGGTACGGAAGCTATCTTATCCTTCGTTTATCTTCATGAATCAAGTAATGATAGTAGAGTAGCGATTATAAATCTGGTAGCTAGTAAATTATATTCTAGTTTTTGATGGTTAGCTATCATCTAAACGGCTTGTACAAGTTTGGTAGGGGCAACGGTCTTGCAAGTAAATATATAAGGTGTACAAAATAATATTTTAGGATACCTAACATGTCTGTGATATTCGTTTATTTTTCTTGCCTCAAGCTATAATGCAAATCGATTTGTAAAATTTGCAGATTCATTTATGGTAGCTTGATATTATAATATTGACGATATATGGTTATTATCTACCACTCAAACATTGCATTGAAGTATCATATAGATTCAGTAAAATGGTAACCAATAGACTAGGCTACTATAATGATGCTGGCTTGTAAACGTGAGCATCGCGATCATTTGTCGTTAGAAAAAAAATAAAACCCATGAAATTATATTCATATGACATGCTGAAATATATGCCACTGTACCTGGGATGAAGACATTTCATACATGCACGCAAGCAGAACAGCTGCATGTGACGTCCTCCTACAGTGTTCAGGGCTATCATGGTTGTCAACAAATACATGTGCATGTAGGTGACAGTATTGTTTACTGACAGTAGTAGAGGACAATACTGTTTCCCAACTGTTAGGGGGACCTCGAGAGCAAAAGTTACCTGGTGTTACTTTATATTGATGTGCACCGTTGACTGTAAATACATTTATAATATTACTAAAGATTTTTATTTTAAATAAATTTAGAATTCCAAGAATTCTAAAAAAAAATCTCAGTTTTCACAAAGGACCACATCAGCATACTAGAATCATTTCTGAAGGATCATGTGACACTGAAGACTGGAGTAATGTTGCTGAAAATTCAGCTTTACATCACAGGAATAAATTACATTTTAAAAGATATTAATATAGAAAACTTTGTAACAATTCTACATTATAATAATATTCACAATATAACAGTTTTAGTGCATTTATGAAAAAATAAAATAAAATCTGGCCTTGGTGAGCATAAGCGACTTCTTTCTAAAAACTTTTTTTTTAAAATCTTATCGACCACAAACTTTTGAACGGTACTGCATTTTTTTAATATGAATTATTTTCAAGTTTCCAATATCCAACATGCAGAACAGATTTATTGATTGCAACTCACTCATTTCACTACAACAATAAAACAAATACATACTAAAATAATAGTAAATAAATAAAAAAACACGTCTTCTTTTGAATCAACGATGTCACATAATAATGAATATTATCAAACTGGAGTACCTTGTGAATTTGAAAAGATTCTGGTATTTTGTGATGAATGAAAATCAAACCTGTGGTTTGAGGCAACATTCCCACAGCTCTAACTATTTTCCCTTTCAATGCATTAAAACACTGAAACAGCCCGTATTAGTTATGGCAAATGTGACAGATGACCAGTGAGATCATCCAGTGCTATTCATAAAGTGGATAATGGTCATGAAATCAATAGGTTGCCAACTTAAGGACGTTAATCATAACCAGCCTGTGAAAAATCCATTTGACAAATGACTCAAATAATATTGTTACCGAAGACTATGGAAAACTATGGAGTTTGGAATCATGCATTTATATTCAAGTTGATATAAGATGTTATAATTTGTATACAACTGCATGTATGAAATCGATTTTATTTTATCCTAATTCATATTCTAGTGAAGCAGCACGTGATCATCATGTCATCATTAAGAATCCCTACTGTCACGCACAAAAACAAGGGTGACTTTTTCGACCAGGCCAATCCTACTAAAAACCGTAGCTGACAAGACAGAAGTCATCCATCTCTTCTCAGGGTTTTCAACCTCAGAGGGACATTCGATGAATGGGGCTTTGAACTTGCCTCTGGGCAGTTGAGCCTTCATCAATCTTTCTCCTCCTACAAACACACACAAGCACACCCACGCACGTGCATCAAGCATGCAAATACACAGATTATTCCAAAGACAGAGACAGCAGAACTGGTTTAGGAGGATTTGCTTAGGATAAACTAACCATTTAAACAAGTCATTAGGTAACATTCCAAGGTCACTGTAAATCTTGCTAAACTGGCCTGCACTTGGTAAGGCATGTATGTTTTTTTTTTGCAAGATTGAAACCGTCACTATCAGGCATGAATATCAGGAGTTTTGTAATTCTTGGAGGCCTTCGCCCCAGCGGATCCTGCCTCCCAAAAACAGGCAGTGCACGGAGCCAGATAACAGCCAGGCCCGGGCAACCGCAAGACAGCTTAATCCCATTGGTGGCAGGCAGCAGTGACGCACTGAACCTTTGAGGAACAGAACAAAACACATCCACCACGCACCCAACAAATATGATTATCCCGTGTTATCAACAGTGCCAGTGGGCACCACAGTGTTGTGATACAGGGATATAGAAATCCCCTTGGCAAAATTAAACATCTCATGCAATTTAAATACAGAGGCAATTGTGCTTGAAAACCTTGTAAATATTTATATTCTAGAATAAGAGTGGGAAATTTCGGTTACGAGCCAGTTGCCTTTGAAATGCTGGTATTAAGGAACTGAATTTAAACCTGCATTCAGCCATGAGTTAAGAATACAAATTATTATTATGCAATTTTATCCCAGTGATGGCAAAGCTGACTTTTCAGCACCATCACTCCAGTCTTTAGTGTCACATGATCCTTCAAAAGTCATTAATACACTGATTTGGTGTTCAACTGCTCCAAACTGAATGTCAGAATGGGAAAGAAAGGTGATTTAAGCAATTTTGAGTGTGGCATGGTTGTTGGTGCCAGACAGGTCAGGTCTGAGTATTTCACAATCTGCTCAGTTACTGGGATTTTTACGCACAACCATTTCTAGGATTTACAAATCTCCATCAACTGCAAGATGCTATTCTATGAATATGGGCCAACATTTCTGAAGAATGCTTTCAGCACTTTGTTGAATCAATGCCACGTAGAATTAAGGCAGTATGAAGGCGAAAGGGGGTCAAACACAGTATTAGTATGGTGTTCCTAATAATCCTTTAGGTAAGTGTATTTGTAACATTATAAATGTCTTAACTAATACTTTTGATCAATTTAATGCATACTTGCTGAATATTTTTTTAATCTTACCTAAAACTTTTAATATACTAGTTTATCACGTTTTCCCACAAAAATATTATGCAGCAAAAACTGTTTTCAACACTGATAATAATAATAGTTTCTTAGAGCACAAAATTAGCCTATTCAGAATGATTCCTGAAGGATCATGTGGACACTGAAGTAGTAATGATGCAGCAAATTCAGCTTTGCGATCACATGAATAAATAAATCAAAAATATATTAACAAAGAAAACAGTTATTTTAAATTGTGAGGAACGCTTCCTTTTACAGTCCAGTTACCCATGTTAAATACTATGTACTTATTTTAGTAACTACAATTACTGGGTAATAACTCAGTACTAACCCTGAACCTACCCCTGTTCCATGCACTTACCTTATATTAGCCAGTACTTTCTTAGGTAAGTACACTGTAAGTACTGGACTGTAAAAGGAAGGCGTTACCAAATTGTAATAGAAACAATATTAGTGTTTTTGTTGTATTTTGATTAAACATCCTTGGTAAAGTAGTAGAGACTTTCACAAACATATAACTTGTCCCTTTAATGCAAACTTTTGACAGCTAGTGTGAAGATTTACAAGTAAACTAAAAACAAATGTGCCAGCCGTTCTTGCATGCCTTTCGGCAATTTTGTTTTCATCCTGAGCATTTCACACAGCTTTAGCTCCACACTGCGCGTCAAACGGTACCTGTCCCTTTAAGAGCCGGAACCACATGCCCATATTTGTATAACTGGGGGATTTAAATGCCCGACCCCTGCTGTCAATCAGAAAAGACCAAACAATCACAAAAACCTCTCCTTTACAAGCGTGTCTTTCCCTTTTACATTTAATACTGGCATTAAACATAGCCGAAACCCCAAAATTGGACGCTACTTTTCCAAGCAAATCTGCAATGCACATTTAAGGCACTTAACGAGAGAATAGGCAAGGGTCTCGATCTCGTAAACTCAACCACACGTCTTTGTTTAGTTACACCCCCCCATTCCCCGTGTAACTTTTCATCCAAACCCCCCACGTTTCTTCACGCTTCACAGGCTAAGTGCTAAAGAAAACCCAACAAAGAAACAACCTGGATGTCAAATACATTTAATTTACGAGCTAAGAGCAATAAAAGTCCCAATATATTATGCATAAAGCAATCACTAAATATACATATGTTGTTGGATCAATATTGGTGAAAGTGAATTTCAAACAATTAAAATGCTTGTTTTATTTTCTGTTCCCAACTCTATGATAGAAACTAAGTTTTGCACTGTAGTCGGTACATTTTTCCCCCGCAATAACAAATCTTAGAAGGAAAATATTCAATGCACGAGTTCACTCGCAAGTTTCAGCACCACTCGATCATGTCTTTAGCTCATATTCCCTTTGAACCGTTTCCATGTTATTTTACAGCTTTGTAACATCTCATCTTAACATTAAATTCTAATAGTCTGCTTTTTGACATGTGCAGCACCCAAATGCAGTTTAATGTACAATATTAATAACCTTCCCTTGACATCTGGTTCGACACCAGCACAATCTAACGTGCACTTCAACACTCATGTCAATGCTGTCATTTATTTCCTTATGTGACAAAAAACTACATGAGTTGTTCATGTCAGCTGATGCTCTGAAATCTTAGCCACAAAAGCTACTGAGAAAATACGTGAACCCATTTTCGCTGCTCTGATCGCTGAAGAAGCCATGGAAAAACAGTCATATGCTACTGCAAAACAACAACGAAGCTAGGAAAGAATTAACAAACGCGCAACACGGGTGTTTACATCATGAAAATGGCAACGGGTGCGATTAACGCCAGGAAATATTGACAAAGCAGAGCGTGAAATCGTCTCAGTGCGAGCGAGCTCAACGCGAGGCTTACTGAGCATCGCGAAGTGCCATAGAATTTCATTGTTTTTGTTGCCTTTCTGACACAACATATGCCGAAGAAACGGTTTCATTCCTTACCTGCCATGAAACCAGTCCTTACAAATATCGCATTCTATCATAAACCGGCTCACATCGTATGGCTGCCGGCAGACGCAGTACAGCTGGGCCGTCGCCATCTTCGGACTGTCCCCAAACAACGCAGCCAAGCTGGAATCGGGTTGGGCGGAGATTCCTCTAATTATGCGGAAACAACACAGAAAGAACGCGAGGGGAGGGGCGTCGGGAGCATGCCGTGACGTCATGCATAAACACTGAGCGCGAGGCACGGCAAATCACTTCATCATTATGTAATAGCCTGATAATAAAAAGCACTGGATGAGGCAAACTACTTTTGAGTTGTCCTCGTTTATTTTGTTTTTGGTCAAATTTCTCTTTTTATTAAGGCTCAGGCCCAGCTTTCAACTGTGCTTTAAAAATAGTTTTATTTTGTTTTTTTTCTCCTACAAATCTTAGGCTATAATAAGGAATAGCCTAACTAATCTGCTACTTCTTTTAGCTAAATTTAGTATTCATAAATGGAAAATTGGGGGAAATAAGCCTTTTATTCTAATTTTATGATCAGAAGTTCAACAATAGCCTACCTATACAATGTCATGTTTAAAAAATAAGAATGTAAATGTCTCTATTTGTAAACATTTTCATATTTTTATTTAAACTTTAAGTTTGTCACAGTTAAAGGGATAGTTCACTTTGAAATTAATTTCTGGTATGTTTTTGCTTACCTCGAGGGCAGAAAGTTGCACAAACAAAGTTCTTTTTTTACATATGAAATATGAACATATGAAAGTGAAAGCTTTTAAAATTTGAAATCTTACTTTGAGTAGCCGCATCGGATTACTATTTTTAAACTTAAAATTTAATTTTGATCTATCAGGTGAATTACTGTTTAATTTCAGGGGGTTTAATGATATTATAGGAATAAGATAACACTTAGAGACGAGAAGGCTAAAATAATATATGCTTCTGCAAAATTGAACTCATATGCTTTAAATGCCACCGTGCTAAATAAATGATACAATCCTATGCTTTAAGTTAAACCATTTTGTTTTAAATGTTATTTATATTTGGAACTTATAGACCTATAAATAAAGTAAATTTGTTTTCATGTGACTTTAAAAATAAGTAACATATTTCAACCTTTTTTTGAAAAGGCACATTTAGTTTATATCAATTTGTTTTAACATTTTATTACTCTTCATATTAATGAAGCCATTAAAATTCTGCACAGGTCACATTTTTAGGATCAGTTTTTTTAATGACAATTAGCCTATGCTTGTCCATATTTTAACATTTAAATGAGCACAAATAAATTATTAATATTTTTTTTTATGAATTATAGTTAATATTATGGGGGTGCCCACTGGTCATACACATAATGTCACTATTTAAAAGAAAGGATGGAAGCCCGTTTGCTAGCCCTAAAACTTCGAGGAGAAGGTTGACAATGGCGCCACCTTATGCAAAAACTGATCATTACAGTTGAGGTAAAAGCGCAACTAAATAGCGTAGGCTATAAACACTGCAAGCGACTCGACAACCTATAACCGTTCCATTATAATTAACGGATCTGCGACGCGGTGAAATGAGGTGGCGTTGATTACAGTTTTGTCGCGTCGCGTCAGATGGGCTTTAAGCTTCGGGGCGTCGCCTTGACTCGACCCGGACCAATCGGGATTCTGCTCAATACTTTGTAAACAACACAGTCGCACGTTGTATGAAAACTTTACTAGA
This sequence comes from Hybognathus amarus, assembly GCA_030378365.1. NCBI lineage: Eukaryota > Metazoa > Chordata > Actinopteri > Cypriniformes > Leuciscidae > Hybognathus > Hybognathus amarus. The sequence goes on from JAQIUQ010006657.1 coordinate 439,322, forward strand.
TGAGGATGTCGCATGCCGAAGACTGCCAGAAAAATCACTTGATTCGGTAAGGGGCATGTTTAAGATTTCTACAGGTTGTGTGAGTTTAACCGTTTATCGCGTTGATGATACGAGCACTTTTTCATCTCTTGAAAGAACGAGCGCAAGTGAGAATGTTGGCAGACATCCGGGACGTTCTGTCGGTGGAAAAAATCGTGATTTTTGGCGTTTCTCTTTAGCAAAATCTGTTTGTTGAGACACAGAGAGTGAGCTTCATGGGTAACTGGGAATATTGTTAAGTCTTGCGTTTCTTCCGTAAAAGAATGAAGCGTTATGAGATCCTTATCGTAAGGTATAAATTCTTGCGCAACTGAGCCCTATAGGGAGCATCGGTGGGCGGCTTACTTCAGTGTTTTGTTTATATATCTTGAAGTTCAGGGGTCAAGGTGTTTTTCCATATTTTCATTACTCGTATAGGTGTATATTGGCTATGTACGCAATCTTTTGGGAGAGGCTGACTAAAAAATGTGAAAATATATTCTTAGCCTAGTTGTATGCAAATTGACGCACTTTGTAATTATTTATGGGTCGGTGACGTAACGCTTGTTTTGTACAGTTCTTCAGAATGCTTTGGTTAAATGTAATTCATACAAGAATGTTTTTCTGAATACACTTTTTATTTACACATTTTAATTCCTATGTGTTAATTAAAAGTCATTTTGATGTTTTTTTTAAAGGTTGGACGTCAGAAATGTCCAGTTGGTGTAACTGTCCACAGAATGATCTCGTTAAATTGGTTGAAATTCTTAAAATTACATAATTGTTCTATTAATAAGAAATCAATTTTGTCTTAAATATTTATATTTGGAAAACTTTGTAAATTCAAGTCAGTGTGGCATAGCCCACATTGGTGTTATGTGACTTTTTTAATATAACACATATTAACCTTTTTATGAAAATTAACATTTTGTTAATTTCAAGGTAATTTATTACATTAATTATTTTTAAAACAGTGATGCAATTTTGTTTTAAATATTTATATCTGCAAAACTTTGTCAGTGTGGTATAATGCATAGCCTATAATACAAAACCATTTTTTTAATGATTAAAAAGTATATTTTTTAAACATTTTGACTTTTTATAAAAATTATTTTTCTAAGGTCAAGAAACTTGGTTACTCTTGAAATCAATTATGAATCTTTTCTAAAAACAGTTTTTAAAAAAGTTGTTTGACTTTAAAAAAATATAAAAATTTGACATAAAAATTGAAGTTGTTTACGTCCATGAAAAGTACAAATAAAAAAGATATAAATATATATACACATTTCAGTACTTTTATGTTATGGTCACACCACACACTTGTCATTATATTAAGCCATTAAAAATATATACATATTTAGGTAATATGACTTTTTTTTTAAAATCCTAGGCTAAGTGATCAAATCTAGAGTTTGATGGTGTAATGTTCAATGAGTCATTGCTGTCGTTCTAACACAATGGATGTTTCAAGTGCACGATTAGGTTTCAGAATCCTTCACTGTAAAAAAATATTTTCAAGATTTGTTATCACAACATATTTTCTTTTGTCAAATCAACTTCATAATAATTTATTTAGTTGAGAACTTATTATTTTGAGTTTCTGATGATTAAATGAATCTCCTTCATTGTATTAACTCACTTTTTCCAGTTCAATCAACTTTTTTTTCTTTTTCAAGTTAAACCAACAATATTTTTTTACAGTGTTGTTGATGGAAGGTATATGGCGTTCAATAACACAGTGTTTTTACAGTGTTTGTTTGCTTTTAGCGATGCATGCAGTGCTTCCTTTGAGAAATCTGCCCAGCAGATGCTTTTCAGAATGCAAAACCTTAAAAACAAAACAGAAAATGCCTCAGCAGTTTCAGTTTTTGAGTAATGGCAGAAGGCCGATGGGCAGGGCAGGGCAAGGCAGGTGCTCGTATAAGACATTTAACATGAACACAGGATGTGGTAACAGCCTTCGTCTCGAGAGCCTCGGCACTGCACGCGCAGCGTTCATCCAGAGTGCTTTCTCCTGAGGAAGAGGAAGGGAGAGAAGAAGGGGTGTGGAGGATTGGGGGGTTGGCTCGATCGGGAACGCAGTGTCTTTGGCTCCTGAGACAGAGGCACTCAGATCTTTGTCATTCAGAGAGCCGGTTCAACATTTAGCAGTGTATTTGTCAGGACTGATCGATTGATTGATTGATTGGAAATCTTGCATATCTCAATAATCCTTTGCATTAAGAGTGTTTAAAGCACCCTTCTTAGTTTAAAATCAAAATGGCGATCTCTCTGTGTGGCTGTTATGGTTGATTTGTCTCCTACGCATTCTGTCACCTGCTGTGGTTTTAAAGAGACTTGACTTCCGAGAAATGACATTGTTGACTTTCAAGATCAGTGTTTCAGTCAGGAAGAATGTAGAATGACTATACAGTGTGTGTGATGTGTATATATAATGTATAAATGTATTAAAATATAACACATCTGGTATATTATGTTGTAAAATGTATCTATTTATCTATACAGTATACATATATGACTAGATTTGTGCCTAAATCTAATTTAGTTGCTTGCGAAATATTGACAATTTCCCTTCCAGTCACTGTGATTTCACTCACACAAAAATGATTACCTATATTTCAAAAGTATATACCTAGACGTAATGTATTGCCACGAAAATGCTCGCTCAACGTGTGCATCCTTACACTCATACCGTGCGTGCTTTGTTCTGTTTGTTGTGCTTCTGAAGCGGAAATGACGGTAGTTGTCTTCTGAGCAGCTGTTTGTGGGACTGATAGCATGACAGTGAAAGGCTCATCTGGGTCACCTCAACGTCATGCTTTCCTGGCATCTATGCGAATGGAAACAAAGAAAGCGGAATTTGTGAGACATAAACAAGAATGTTATTGTCATATGGGCTATCTATATGGTCTATATCTATACTAGCTGTTTCAATACTATTTTCTTTCCTTAATCACTGTTACTATTGTAATTGTTATTGTTGTTACACAATTACTATAGTTGAGAATGGCTTCGTTTTAAGGGAACTTATTATAAGGGAAAATAAATACTATGTAAATTTACGCCAGTTACATTTTATTTTTACAGAGCTTTTCACAAAAAGAAAGCAGTTTACACAAACAATAGTGTACTTTTACAAGTGCGGCAGGCCAAAAGGGACAATAGCGAGGTAAGATGGTCAGATAATAAACCATGAATCACTTTTATATTAGTTGGAAAAAATTAAAATTTAGTTAATTTCTCTGGGAAGTGGCTTGGCTATAAAAGCTCTAACTTCTTTATGACTTATTCATGGTAAATTGTTTGCATTATATACAGGAAGACCATAGCTCAGGATTTTTTTTACCTTATCCCATTTGTAAAGGCCTTCAAACTGTTTTGACTCAGTTTATGCTGTAAAAAATGACAGACAATTATGAAATCATGTTTACCTAGCACAAAACAGCGTGTTAAAACTCAACAAAGAACGTGACAGTTTTACTTAACACAAAGGAAAAAATAAACATGATACATTTCTTTGAAAATGCTGCCATCTAGTGGATGGAAGTTTGGTAACATTTCTGTTTATGGTACTTTAAAAAAGAAATATACGTTGAACATAAACAAAGCGTTTTGGAAAATGCAATTTTGGGCCAGCATTTGCTCCTAAACATGTATTGTGGCTCGCTCAAACCTTCTGGAACAAGCTGTGCTCAATTTTCTTGTTCTTAATTTATTTTCTTTTATTATTTTTTCATTATTATTAAGTGTTGAAATGTATTGCTATTATGGTTTATATTATTTTTATTTGTATAAGAATAATACTAATATTATAGTTTTATATATTGTATATGAATAAATATAAATATAATAAATAATATAAATAATGGGTACATCAACAGTATTATTTTAGTACTGTATGTATCAATATTTACTTTTATTTTCATTTCAATTTTTTTTTCATTTCGTTTAAATTTTTAAGGATTTTGTTATGCTTTTGTCATTTGTATTATTGTTTTATTTTTAGCTTATTTTTATTTCAGTTTTTGGTTTAGTAATTTTAGCAAGTCAAATTTAAAATATTTATTTCAGTTAATTGCCGGGCAACTTTTATCAATCTTTCTAATATTAATTATTCATTTATTTATTAATTTAATTGAAACACTGATAACAATACTGTAAAACAATACATGGGTATAAATCTTTTAAATAAAAGATTTATACCCATATTAATTACATTTTACTTTTATTTTCGTTGTAACAATGACAGTCACATTTTAAATCTGTGTTGAAATCACTGATCTATATAATGACATCATTCTATATAGATCAGTGGTTGAAATATGAGGATAATAAACTTGAGTAGCCTATCAGTAGGTGCTCCAGTAGGTGGCAGCAAACACCTACTTGTGGATGATGGGTCCCTACTTATAACTGATGGTCTATGCTTCTCAAAGAGGGATTTTCCCTAATATTGTGAACTTTACTTGATATCCTCTTCCATTGGCAGAATGTATGAGGCACTGTCATATTCACTGCTAGTGGATTCTAGCTTTTTATATGCCACGTTAACACGAAGCAGCCAGGATATTAGGCTACCTACTGAGTAACCCGAGCCGTATGTGGTCCACGACTGAAAATAATGAATAAAGAGTCATTATTGACACATAGCATCCAAAGTTCATTGATATACTGTACTCACGCACATTGGGAAAAAGCTAGCGTGACTCAACGTTTGAAATCAGACCCTCGTGTCTTGCACGCAAAATCTGGGCGAAGTGTGGGACTGATGCAGAGAGATGTATGTGCGAGATAGAGAGACGTTTGTCTCTGAAAATGAGAAGCTATGGATGTAAATGTGGGTAGAGTGAAAGGACTGTATGTAAAAATTGGGGGTCAGCAGGAAAACTGAAACTTCGCTGTAGACCTTCTCAGCTTCCTGTTTAAGCACTAGCCTGCTCTTAATTATCTCGGGATCAACAGCTTAATCAGGCCCGGCCAACTGTAGACTCTTAATTAGAACAAATAAATGAACCAGAGTTGCGGTGATCATACAGGAGTGCCTGTCGACAGGACGCATATTGTAGGCCTAATTGATTTCTTTGGGAGATCACTCCGTCTTTCTTACTCCCCATGGATTATGGTGGTGTGCTTAACTATCAAGCCTCGTTTGGTTTTAACAGTTTTAGACCATGCTGTTTTTTTTCTTCATCACATGTTTTAACCATAGACCCGTTATTGTCATCATCATCTTTTATCAAAGCCTGTTTTCCTCAGGAAATTTGTGTGGTTTCAGAGGGTAGGGACACACCAAACCGACGCCTAAAGCCTGGGACACACCAAACCAACGCCAAAGAGCTAAGTTAGCGCTGATGAAAGCCTCATGTCGGGGAAAAGATGCACTTGAACCATAGACTGTAAAAAAGGAACTCTGCCAACTGTCAGCTAGAATGCGTGTTCTGCGCCTGCAAGTAAATGAGACATTTCCAAATACAAATAACGTCACGTCACAGGCGATTCTGAGATATTCGCCTTCGAGACCTTGGCATATTAATACACAGTCCTTGCGTTCAGTAGGAAGGATCTTGAGCATCTAGGTCTTAAAGTCAATTGGGCTAAAAGTTCGCTGTCTCCCAGTCAGAGAATATCTTTTCTGGGCACAGAACTGGACTCTCTGTCTATGACAGCACGATTGTTGCCAGAGCGCAGACGTGAACTTTCAGTATATCACGGAATCCTTCTGCTGTGGCACTATAGTCCTGCTCAAAAGGTTTCATAAAATGCTGGGTCTCATGGCCTCAGCATCATCAGTACTCCAGTTGGGTCTGCTTCGTATGCGCCCGCTGCAGTTATGGCTTAAAGCGCGAGTAGCACCTCGGGCAGGGGCCTCCGGTCTGTTTCGCCTCAAGGTCAATCAGAAATGTGTCATAGCTCTGAAACCTTGGAGAGCAATCGACTGGTACCAGTCAGGTGTAAACCTGGGGACTTTCTCAAATTTGAAGGTGGTGTACATGGATGCTCTCCACCTCGGGATGGGGAGCACAGCTTGAAGGCAGACCGTTCTTTGGCCAATGGTCAGAACGGGAGAAACTCCTACACGTAAACTGTCTAGAAATGATGGCAGTCGACAACGCGCTGACACGTTTTTTTGCCTCTGAAAAAAACATCTAAATTCAAAGGTCCTGCCTCAGATATTGGAACGAATCAGGGAAAACGGATGCTCAGAGCTACTTGTGGCTCTGCTCTGGAAAAAACAGGCTTGGTTCCCAGGTCTGATGCAGCCGACAAGCACTGCCCCATGGCCAATACTGACAAGGAAAGACCTCCTCTCTCAGGCCAAGGGCTCAATTTGGCATCCTCACCTTGGAGCTGTGGTCCCTGCACGTATGGGCCATCAACGGGTACTCGCAGACCTCCCGGAGGGAGTGTTAAACACGATCATGCAGGCTAGAGCGCCGTCTACTAAGGACTTGTTCCTCAAAATGGACTGTGTTTTCTGGCTGGTGCAAAACTTGAGTCTTTTCACCCCTAGACTGCAGGGTTACGGAAGTTCTCTCCTTCCTTCAAGTGCTACTGGATAAGGGCAAAACCCCATCCACACTCAAAGTTTTTGTGGCGGCCATAGCAGCGTTTACAAAACCCGTGACTGGCCAGTCACTGGGGAAGAATGATCTGGTCATATACTTCCTTAAGAGAGTCAAGAGGCTGAATCCTCCCAGACCCCCCTCAGTCCCTATGTGGGACCTTGCCACGGTTGATTTCCAGGTTATTTCCCTGTCTGCCCTGCCGGTTTAGAACGAGGGAAAAGGATGCGAGTCAGGGCATTAAGAGCTTATGTGTCTCGCTTGTCTGTTTTCAGACAGACTGAGCAGCTCTTCGTTACGTTTAGTGGACGTGCTAAGAGACCAGCCGCATCGAAAACAGAACCTATCCAGATAGTTGATGCTAAAGATGCATGGCCTTATTGTGGACTTGGTCTAGCAGGATTAAGCTAAACTACTTTCGGTCTAAAAGTCAGTATTGTCTGCCCGTTGCTTCGGCTCAGAATACTAGAACCGCTTGAGCACCGCTTGCTGATCCGAGAAGTAACTCAATGGGCAAAAGTAAGAACCATACTGTTATCCAGTTCAGGCTGAACATTTTCACCCTGACTGTATGGAACACTGTTGATGTGATTAGCTCCCTTAGGACGCTGAAGTTTTAATTGGTAATGATGCTTCTAGCCTGTCTTCTCAGACTCTTTGGTGAGTCCCTGGTCATTATGCACAATGTGAGCCCCGGGCTCCTGCCCTTGGGACTTTGGTGTTGGATCCCAGCACGCACAGCATTTTACTCTTTGTTCTCTTAGTGTAAGATATTACGCAGTACGAGAGAACCTCTTGTAACTAACGCAACCTTGGTTCTCCCTAGAAGAGGGAACGAGACTGCGTATCCTTTGCCGTGCCTGCAACACGTTCTGGTTCGCTTAGGCGATGAAAAAACAGATTGTATCAGCCTATTGAACTATATTTAGGCCCAGGCCACATCAGCTGTTGTGGAAGGTGACGTAGTGGGCGCGAAAGCGTCCCCATTGGATCTGACGTCACTAAGGGCCTCTCTCGATAAGCTGCTGCAGTTTATCATAATTACTCCTCAATGGATTCAATATCCAGACCGAACTTCCCGTCCAAAAAATGTTGTGGGCGGAGTTCGGGCTGGCATCCAGGCTAGCTATAGTGGGTGTCACATCAGAGAAAGACCGATCAAGAATCGTAAAAAATCAAACTTGTTTGTTTTTGATGATTTGGGACGGTGCTGGAAGCCGACATGAAAGGGAGCAAAATAATCATAATAACGCCACACAATTGAGGATTTCTTTGGACAAAAAAAATCAGCTGTGAGAAGCCTCGAATTGGGCCACACACCCCAGATCGTTGGGGGTGCAAATCGCGCCCGAAAACTGGGCTTAAAATTTTCAAGTGTGTGCCAACCTTACCTGGCTCAAAAATTTGAAGTGGCACATTTGGATGCCCATGGCGTTTTTGGTTTCTGTTTGCAGTTAGCATTAATGTGTAGTAACATGACTTTATGAGTGGTATTGTTTAAGTTTATGCTAACCTATGTCCTCATTTAGATAGCAGGATCAATGTCTTTTATTTGTGCATTCTTACACATAGCAGGCAGTGAGCACACTTGTGTGGGAACCTCAGGTCACAGCCGACTGAGAACGGCCGTGATGGATGTCTGACCCTCTCCCACAATCCTGCTGTTTCTAGACTGTCCCATCTCTCTCATCACCTCTTATTTCACTTTAATTCCAGCTCTCCCACAAACAAATGGTAAATCCTGACATCACTGCTTCTCTCAGTCTCCGCCCCAGGACTCAAAAGAGCGTGTGACATTCATGGCTCTCTAAAAGGCAGTTATTGTTCTGCAATAGTCTGATAGTTTTTGCCTGTTTTTACTGCTAAATGAGAATGGATTTCGGGACTGGCCTGGGGAGCAAAAAGTGCAACCGGCTAAATGATGGTACTTTCTGCCATAGCCAGTTGTGTGAATGAGTGTTTTAAAATGTCTATTGCTTCAATAAAGCTGAGAATATAGCTAGTTCAATTAAGATGAGAATGGGCGAGAGGCCTTTAACACTCAATAAGTTGTGTATAGCTCTGGCAAGGGTGCTCAATAGATCCCTATGTGAGGGAGACCGCAGCTGACTGCTTCAGTCAAAACTGAACCGCTGGTTTTGAAAATCTCCATCTGTGGTTTTTTGTTTTAAGGGCTCTGCCAGCTTGTTCGTCACCATCACTGTAGCTTAATTTCTGAAGGACAGGCCTGTTACACCAACGTCGTCGGTCAGCTTTACTTCAGCTATGTAAAGTAATGACCTCACGATATGAAATGAATAAGCACAAATGCTGCGATTCATCAGCCAGGTAGAGCAAATAGGTGTTACCATGTATGTCCTCTATATGACCAGGGGTTCTCAACTTCCAGTCCTTCGCGAACCACTGCTCTGCATATTGTGTATGTCTCCCTTGTTTAACACACCTGATTCAGATCCTCAGCTCGTTAGGATAGAGTCTGTCCTGAACGAGCTGAGGATCTGAATCAGGTGTGTTAAACAAGGGAGACATACACAATATGCAGAGCAGTGGGTCGCGAGGACTGGAGTTGAGAACCCCTGATATAGACAATGCTAGGTAGATTACTTACAAATTTTAACCCATTACTGAATACAAATTTATTATGAAAATTGTAGTTAGTAACATAATCTCTTACTTTACACATTTTATGTAATATAATCCGACTACTTTTAGATTTCTTTGACCTAATTTGTTTATAACAGTTTGTTTATAACAATTTATTTATAGTTGCGTGACTAGTGCTGCACAATTCCACATAACTTGAAGACTTTCTGAACATTTATGAGCTATAGACTTCTTTTAGAAAGGAACATTTATTTTAGAAAGGACTTTGCTGACATTTTGTGATTATTAAGTAACTGTGTAATTAATTAAAAGCTAACTGTAGTCTAATTACAAGTATTTTAAAATGTAATAATACACATTTTTTTAGAATCTGATTACGTAATCCAGATTACATAATCATTTACTACTCAGCAATGTCTACAGGCCAGTCAGATGCATCATTCTGTATGATGTCATCACGCAGTTTTGGGTACTTACTTGGATACTCCTTAGCTTGTTAAAGAAAGTCACGGTGTACTGCAAGACCCGCAGGTACCCGTAAAGGTCCCAAATCCCCTCCCCGGCACAGCGAACCCTTACAGGGGGAACAACCACAGCCTTTGTTGGCCGCCCCATGGATCTCACACACAGTTAATATAGACTTTTCCCACTGCCTCTGCCAAGAGTCTAAAGTCATTTAATGAAGTGGCGCTGAGTTTGGAAGGAACCAGTGTGCTGCTCGGCGCTGACAGAATGGAAAAAGCGGGCGCTGTGCGCCGAAGCGGGGCCCTGATAGCTAGTCACCTCCGTGGTGCCGAACACAAGAACACCATTGAGACCATGCAGGGATCCAGTCTTAACCTCGACACCCCTTCTCCCGCCATCAGAGCGATATCGCATGCACAGTTGCACGCTCAGTCGGAGGATTGCAGAGCAGGGGGGTGCCTTCTTTGTTGTGGTGGTAATGGATCTGTTTGGAGTAGTACTTGGGAGGGCTGCCTGAAATGAATTACTGGTGAAGCACTTACTGGGGTTTATTATATAACATTTTATAGATCTCTCTGTCTTCTTTTGGATCGATATCTGGGTCCATGACGTATTGTGCCTATGATAAAGAGAAGGAAAAGCCTTTTAAAATCTAGTAAAAGATGCGCCAAGTTAAATGTACTTATTATATTCATCCTTCATATGTGTTTTTTGAAAACTTTTTCAAGAAAAGTTAAAGGGATGGTTCACTTTGAAATGACTTTTTGATATGTTTTAGCTTACCTCAAGGGCATCCAAGATGTCTTTGTTTCCACAGTATTTACAATTTTGCAAAAATTTTTCAACATTTTTCGGTCTTAACCATTGTTGTTGTCTATCTGTCATCTAATGCAGGCTTTAGGGGGTCCACGTCAAGGAGCTTGCACAGAGAAGTCCAAATTAAACATGATTTAATGACTCATAAATGTAAGTACACATTGATGCCTAAATACATTAAAACGAGCGTTTTGTGTGAGAAAACGAACAGTATTTATATGGTTTTTACCTCGTGTAACCACATCCATGTCCAATTGAAATAATGTCCAGCGTTCCGCCGGAAGTGATTGCTTGCGTGTGTACGTCAATCATTGTTTACACAGAGATTTTGGTTTTACCTTTCACTAAACATATTTAGACATATCGAAATCGTCTTCCATTGCGATTTCCTGTATATCTAAATATCTTTAATCTTCACAGTAAAAGGTAAAACTTCCGAAATCTCAGTGTAAACAATGAGTGACGTACACGCGTGAGATATCACTTCCGGTGGAATGTTGGACATGATTCAGTTGGACATTGGAGCATCGTAAAAAGGTAAAAACGATATAATTATTGTTCGTTTTCTCACACAAACCGCTCGTTTCGTGTCTTAGGCCATCAATGTGTACTTACATTTAAGAGTCATTAAATCATGTTTAATTTTGACCTCTCTGTGCATGCTCTTTGAGGTGGATTTTATGACTGATAGACAACAACGGTTTCACTGAAAAATGTCAAAATTGAAAATACAGTGGAAACAAAGACACCTACATCTTGGATGCCCTTGATGTAAGCTAAAACACATTAAAAATTCATTTCAAAGTGAACTATCCCTTTAATGAATTTAAAAATGTCATGTGGTGTAACCATTAAGTAAAAAACAATGCATATTTTCAATACACCTTGAATACATGTGAGCATACACATCTTAATAATTTTTTTGTTTGTAATTTATTATCATTTATACATTTATTTTTACATTTTAATATGTTCCACCACTTGACATTTTAAAGATCTTAACATTTTACAAGTCTTAAGAGAGAGTCATGCGGTCTGAAGGGGTCCTCTATGCTACTGTATAATTTTCTGTTCTACACATCGCACGCACGCACGCACACACACACACACATACACACATATATATAAAATGAATGTTAGTTGTACCATATGACTTAAATTTTGTATAAGTTTTTCAAAAGTTATTAAACAGTTATGTTAATTATTCAGGATTTACTTAATAAAATTATATTAATTCTATAAAATTAGGACAATTGTTGCCTTTTCACTTTATGCCTAATCACATATTCAAAATAGGTTTTAAATTAGAATTTCTAAAAAATGCTAATCAATAGGTATACACTCAAGTTATTGTATATTTGAAATATAATTTTTTTTGTCTTTTATTATTTTATATAAAAATGAGAATCACATCATTAACCTGTCTGTGAATCGCTTTGTAATTTCCTATAACTCTTGACTGAGTCTTTAGCATGTAGCTGGTCTCCTCTAGCTGCCCTGCTCCCATTCAGATATCAAACAGTATGTTCACAGATTGCTTCCTCTTGCGCTTTCCCATCACGCAGCTGTTTGGTTGCGAGCCCCCCTCCTGCCACCACCAGAAACCTTCAAGTGTCATCTTCCTCCAGTTTGATTCACAGTCCTCGTCCGTCTCTCTCTCTCACAGACCCACACTGCTTACTGTTCTCCCCAAACCATTAAGGGACTGTCATCACACCGACTCAGTGTGTGTCTTTCAGAGAGCGCCTTGTTTTCATGGAGTCCATAAGCCTTCCCATAAATCCTCACACAATGTGGTTTTGCTCTGGGCTTCGGATTTTGAGAGCAGGGCCGGGGTTCCTTTGCTGCATCTGCAGGGCTTCTGTCGCCCTGGCTCCACGTGTCTATGTGCCTCTAATGAGGCCTGCTGCCCAACACACACAGAAACAGAGTCATTCACCCTGCCTGCGTTCAGCTGTGTGCCGTTATGCCAAGCGCCTTTTTATGTGTACAATTGTGTACAACTTTTCCAGCAGGCCGCTGCGCTGCCCTACTTCCTTGTTGAGGCTCAAATGAACTCGTTTGTATTTAGTCTTGATCCTATAGCTTGAATGTATGTCAAGTTCCATGAAATACTCTTAAATATGTTGATTTGGACAAATGCATAAGCTCCAAACTCCAGTTATCAATGATCTGTCTTAGAACTTGGCCTTTCTAGTAAGAAAGTAATTTACCAGAATTGCAGGTAACCTGCATATATTGTCTTTTGGATGCTTGGCCTTAGGATGGGATGCTGGTTTGATGGTGTCCCCACCCAGTTCATTTAACTAGCAATAGTCTCAAACAACTTCACTAATAGGATTACGCCGGTTGACCAGCACTTGTTTTGTAGTAAAAGGCATAGCTGTACTTGACTAGTTCCAATATAGCCATTGCCAGTGTTAAAACGTGAATGTTCAAAATTAAAATCGTTGGTGGGGTTGCCTTGTCATCTAAATTGGGAGCATCTTAATGGTGCACTGGTCAGACTAACGCGTTCCTGAAATTTGTCACGCACACTGTATGCATACCCAATTGTACACATAAAAAATTTAAAAGTAAAGTATACTTTGAGTTTTAAAGTTCACCCCTCAAAGTTTGTCACTTATTCACTCCTCCTTTTATTCCTAAACCTGTATAACTAACTTATTTCTGTGGATCATATAAGTAGAAGAATGCTTCAGCTGTTTTTGTCTACAATTTCAAGTCAATGGGTCGCATTCATGAAATATGAGCAGAACGATTTTTTGTGTAAATCGTGTGTAAAGTGAGTTCTGGCGTAAATTATCGGGTATTTTCCAAATGTTAGTTGGTACACACAAGAAATCTACTCTGCTCCCAGCCACGCGCAAATGGTGCGCTAAACAGCCGTAACGGCTCATTAATAAGGCTGCGTTTTAATTCACCTTAATTGGGTACATATTTAAACAGCATTTTGAAAAAAATATTATATAGTAATTACATACATTTTTCTTTTTACTTCTATTATGACAGCCAGTAATAGAAGATCTGGTGATCGATGGCGGTCTTTCTCCAGTTTGAATACGATTTTTCCGACGTGAACTAATTCGTTTTTTGCTGTCAAGCTTAATGTCGAACCATTTTCTTCTCACATCTGGGACTGTTCGATTAACAGGTGAAACTCCATTAACTGCATATGTATGCTGCCAAGCTTCCTTTTTTTAGGACCTGATACGCTAATGATTACGCTTAAAATAAAATGTGGCGTTTTGAATGAACTTCTGACAATAAAATTTCAATTTCTGCATCAGAGAAATCTTTCTTTTTTATTCGCATTCATGCTATTATATGCCTATAGATGTCAGTCGGATATAATGGTATATATATTTATGGTAATTGAGAATAAACGTGCACGCGCATCCCATTTACGACGGATTGGAATTCATTAACACACACACACACATTTCACTAGCTCATCTGACGTTTACAAAGTATTTGTGAATCAGGAGAAGAGTTTTCGGAAGGTCTCTTTACGCCAAATCACTTACTCGTATATTTACGAATGTTTCACGAATGAGACTCAATGTACTTTATAACAATAAAAATTACATTTTGCAGGAATTACATTTTAAAGTTAAAGACTTTTTAAATTTGTCGGATCGCTGTTCGTTTCTGTCTGTCATCGCTAATGTCAGTTCCAGTAAAAAACGCATTTTCACTGCTGGACTTGGGTTGTAGACAACTCTAGATATATAACCAGCAAAATATACTGTATATTCTCTCAGATCAGGTCTTTGAAAATTCAAACAAACATCGTCACTCATGTGAACGAATTCCTATTTCAGCCATTTTTTCGGTATTTTCCCTAACTGTCTGCGAGTAGAAAATCAGGATTAATAATGTGCAGTGTATGGGAAACATAAGACGAGGAAAGGAAGAATATCAGCTTACATTTTAAAAGGTACACTCTCAATGTATCTAGAGAAGGAGCGTGTTGAGCTCCCCAGAGGCCCGTCGCTGCCTGATACACGCTGACATGGAGTCTGTGCATTTGACTGCCGCAGAAAAAAAAAACAAAGTGTGCTTAGAGTGTGCCAGTTCACCAGTTTGGTGGTCTTCTTCTGAAGGCTGTTAATTAGTGCAGAATGCAGCCTACAGTTCCACTGCCAGCTCTGATGAAAAGAGAAGAGAACGGACAGGAGAAACGCTGAGATAGAGAGAGAGATCGAGGCTATAAGGCGAAGACTTGAGCGGCTGCCAAGAGCGAGGAATTCGTGATGGGTTTAGAGAGAGAGATCCCACATGCCCGTGTGGAGTGTGGAGCCTTGTTGCGCTGATGGCTTCTGACCCGATTCAGTAGGGTTGACTGCACAAAGCGTTCACTTTACTCGGCGAGCGTCATAACATCGGCGCAGACATTTCGGCTCCTTACATCACCGGTTAATAATTCACACTCGCGCTTGACATCGGCGCATTTCCTGCGTTCCACAAGGAACTGCACACCGCAAGGAGGTCAAGCCATGTGATGAGCCTCCGGTGAGCGTGTGAACAACTCTGAATGCACAAGAGTCTCGTGAAGTTGCTTGGGCCAAGCGAAAGCGCCCGGCACCAGCGAGAGATGTCTGAGAAACATCAAACGCGCTTCTCACGTGTGGGCCGGGACGTGTGCAGCCTGGCCTTATTTAGCGCTCTCGCTTCGTGTGCACTGTGCTAGAGCGTGATTTAGTTCTAGTCTCTGCTCATCGCACTCTATTTAAGCACTTTCCTGGAGGGTACCAGGCCCCAAGTGAGCCATTTCAGAACGAACCCTCTTGTTTTAACTGCAATGTGTTTGGAAAACATCGGGCCTCGTGGCTTTGCTCTCGCTCCCACTAATCCGGGAGATGTAAATGACTCCTGGCAGACAGACAAAGGAGTCTGCTTATACTTAAAGGCCATACGCTTTTATCGTAAGAAGGCCTTTACACACACACACACACACACTCCCTGCTCCGAGTGGCTTCTTTTGAAGGAATAGCAGAGCAGACATTTGGCAGAGTGAATTGAAGAAGATTCCTCCCATCGCATTTAAAAGCACCTCTGCCACCCTGAGGGGCCCTACGGAGGTTGACCACACTGGGGAAAAGGTCAAGAGAATGGAAAAGGACATTGTCACACCGGTGGGATGGAAAAAGTTGGATTCCCCAGGCCTCATATGGGTTCAAGTCTGTCCCTGTTAGTGTGTTAGTATCTTGCAATGTTGCATTTTCCTTGTCATATGTATGTTTTAATTATAATAACTTGTCTTTTTTTGTCTCGTCTTTGCTTTGATAATTATTTTAACCAGAGGCGGACAGAGTACACAGCTTTATTTCTTGAGTAAAAGTATAGATAGGCCTACCCCTTGCTAAATTTTACTACAAGTAAAAGTACTACAGTCAGATGTCTACTTAAGTAAAAGTACTGAAGTACTTGTTTTTAAAAGTACTTGAGTATCAATAGTACAATAGTTAGAAACGTAGAAACGTTCCTGACATGGAGTTATGAAAAATGTTAATGTTAACACCTTGGAGAAGGTAAAAGGAATTGAAAGTAAAATCAAGTCATATTCATCTTTTTCCCATGTTGTTTTAATTAACGTTTAAGAAAATTTCAGAAAATTCCGAAAATTTAAATAGTCTGGCGAGGTGGGGCCACGGGTTGGCACTTTCACGGGATGGACCGGCTGCGTCTTCATCCATTGGTTCATCAATGGTTTCGTCTCTTATCTAAATCTGACCAATGAGTTGACTTTGGCGGGAAAGCTGAAGGTGATTGCTGATAGGCTGTCCAAATCAGTCGTGCCTGGACAATCCAATCACGTTTGAGAGGGAAACAACAAATTGAGGATTTCCGAGATTTTTCTTTTTTTATTTTATTTTTAGAATTAGTAAAGTGTACTCACGGTTATGGATACAAAATGTAGTGGAGTAAAGAGTACAATATTTGCCTCTCAAATGTACTTGAGTAAAGTCATGAGTACTCCCCAAAAATGATACTTGAGTAAAATACAGATCCCTCAGAATTGTAAATGTACTCCGATACTGTCCGGC
Organism: Hybognathus amarus; assembly: GCA_030378365.1. Classification (NCBI taxonomy): domain Eukaryota; kingdom Metazoa; phylum Chordata; class Actinopteri; order Cypriniformes; family Leuciscidae; genus Hybognathus; species Hybognathus amarus. Next base: position 455,838 of record JAQIUQ010006657.1, read on the forward strand.
TCTGATTTTAACAAGATATCAATTGCTGTAGACATTGCTCATAACACTTAGCAACCGCATATCAACACCTTGGTAATCATTCTAGCATGGTGTATATTTCAAATAATTAATCTTTCTTTTTAAAATCTAAAGGTTCTTCGCCCATAGGTGACATAAACTTAATAGAATCCCAGATGTTGTGCTGTTTTATTGTTCTACCTTATGTAAAATGGGTACCACAAAGGAAACTGGCCAAACAAAGCACAATTTTCTCAATTTGTCTAGTTTCCTTCCATCGTGGTTAATTTTGGGCCACTGCTGCCCAGTAACAATGCGTTGAAGAATAGTGCAGATGTCTTACTGCATGACATCAAACTAACCCCTGTGCACGCACATGTGGCCATGAGGATCTGATTTGTCTTCTTTGTGTTTCTATAGGCATCACACATTTGGAGACTCTAGGTTTTGGCATTACTCTCATGTATTGTAAGAAAAACCCTTGTGTCTGCAAAGCCAATGAAAAAGACACAACAGACTGACACTAAACTATTTTAAACAAAGTTGCACATGTATAATTGGCTATTCATTTGAAGCTAGGCTAGTCATGCTAAAAACATTCACTGGTTGTCATAAGTCATAGTTATATTGATAAAGTCAAGGATCCAAAAAAGGCTAAGTTTTTAACAGATGTGTTTGTCTGTGAGGAACAGTTACTGTCTCTCAAGAGGGTGGTTTTTCGTAAATTTTGACGTTTCTTGGATGGGTGTTTGTGTGTTGTACCAGTCACTAGGCAAAGCTGTATGATTCTTGGATGGGTCATGAATATGCAATATTAAAAAAAGACACATGCCTGAATGTTCTGACTAGAACCCCATTCTTTTCAGATCCTATCTGTGTTTATAAGGACTCAAAGAGATGTTATTTCGCAGCGAACCACATAATCTTTAAAATTCTGATCGATCTACAGACGTTAGTAAAATTAGACCTCCAAACTATTCTGAACCTCTGTACTGGCAAAATAAAACAAAATATATATTTTTAGCTCATCGCCAATGTGCTTGATCAAATACTATAACGAATATTTGTGAAACATATTTTAAGATAATAAGCATCATTACTTCGTATTTCCATTTTTGGCGTGCTATCAGACACGCATAATGCGCTTTTCAGTGTGTTTATGACGGCCATTGACTTAACGTTATTACTGTATATAGAAATATATGAACCCTCGCTAAACCTACCAGTCACTGGGGTTAATAGCATTTATGAGTCTTCCCCTACTATCCTAGGAAAATATCTCTCAGATGTAGATCTACATTTTGCTTCGTTTCGCTCAGAGATTTAACAGCGGTGTGCAGACACACGGAATTAGCTCGGACATTAATTGGCGTAGACATACACGCATACACACAGATACATCGCGATAGCTCGAAATGCATATAGATCACACGCCACTTGACTTAACATCAGATATGAGCACAACTAATGATGAAGTTGCAGGTTGCTGATTGTTTGAATATTTTGGTGTCATTGTCTTCTTCGTGGGTTGGCAAATGTTGGTGTTAAAGTACGTATTTTCCACTGACTCTAGCGACACGATTCTTCCTCAAGTGAATGAGACTTTCTGACTGCATGGTCGTTGTAGCCGTTGTACGGTACGACGCCCTCACATCGCTCATATGACAGTGTTAAAGGTTCAGCTGAATCGTTACCCAGACCTTAAAGTGCGCATCCACCAAACCTGCTGACCTGAGTGACAAAGAGGCAAGTTCCCGCACCTCTTTACTTATTTACAATGGGAAACGCTTTACCGTTTTGAATTCGAGCACGATCAGTTCGTATCGCTTTGACTCTCTCCTTATATCGCATTGCAAATCGATATTGTTTCTCGCGTATCAGGGACAATGTTAAGAATGAACCTGAATAGTTTTGAAGTTGTGCTGGTGTTCCATAATTCGATTTTGATTAGGTAATTTGGATTGTCTTTCTTCAAGTAAAGTGTCATCAGACGGCTATTTCATACATGTCATTTTGAGGGGTGCGCTATTCCACAGCTTTACCTTGTTTGCATTTGAGGAAGTAATTTCTTGATTCACAGTAATGGCAGCACGACAAAATTCTTATATTGGTTCTTATGTTGTTTTGAAGAAAAACCTTATATGTCGCATCATGTGGCACTGGCCACTGGTTGCGTTGCTTCATTCGATTATTCAAAAGCTACTTCGTTAATTCTGTTTGCATGCTTCAAAAGTTCGTTTGACCTTCTTTGGTCAAATGGGTTTAATTGTTTGACATTCGTAACTGAAGGCGCATTCTTTTCCCAATCATCGGCACATGCTGAGGCTCAATTGTTATGAGACATCACATTGATGCAATCGCTATCTTCTTGATCAACAAAAAGGTGTATGAAGTTTGCAGCAGGCACGTGCCAAACAGTCAGGATTACCGAGCTGTGCATCAGCTTTCTTCATTCAAGGGATGAAACATGATCATCACCTGTGTGTCCATTGCAATACTTCATAAATGCTTTATCATTGGCACGCTGATCAAATCTGTTTGTACCGTGCTGGTGCTGATACTTTTCCTTCTTCCTCGTTTCTTCCTTGAATGCTCTAACCGACCGTTTGCTTGGCTTGGTTTGAGTCTCATGGTGTTAACCAAACTTGCAGAACAAATGCTGTTTTAAGCGACAAACTCGCTTTGAACTACGCTTCGATTAAAAGTTCCTCATGAAGTGCAGAGCTTCCGGTGTTTGGGGTTTTTGAGCATACCATGGCTGTATGCAAATCGCAGTACTTTCTCCTCACTAACTGGCAAAGACAGCAGTATGTGAAGGCGTTATGTGTCTTCTGGGTTTCAGGTGTTTAATAAACAGTTTATATGCTCCTATGTATAAGTGTAATGGCTACTCTTTTCTAGAAAATTGTAAAGTGTGCATACCAATGACAACATGAAGAAGGAGTTTAAACTGGATATGCAAAATTAATACAGTGCTCAGGATAATGACAGAGGCAGATATGTTCTTGTTCTTATTTTCAGATAAGGGGAAAAAGCAGGGCAATCCTCATGCTTGTAACAAAGATATCATTTGTTTCCATGTTTGTGTTCAAAGTTTAATGGATAACAAGCATAAAAACTTGCAGTGCAAGGTTTGTTTATGTAATGGCAGAATTCTTTAAGCTGAGAAAAACAGTCCAAAAAAAGCAGCATAAAAATTGATTCTCAGTGCCAGATGGCTTTTAGGGGTTTTGTAAATGAATTGCTGACCTTTGGTTCAGTGTACTGCTATTGGAGATGACTTGAGGCATCATGAATGAACAGAGACAGTGTTGGATTTTCTGTTTGTTCTTATGGGGTGCCTGCCTCCAGCACCAACTACATTCACTTAGTCATGGCAATCTGTGGTCATTACAAACATTTATCATCACAGAAAAAGGAAAGAGAAACTCCCGCCTGACTTTATTGTTATGTAATGGGACAGTCTTGCCGCTAGCCTGGCAGCTTGAATCAGGCTGCGTGATGGCAATTCAGCTCCCAAGGCAGAGGGACGTCTCACCGTGAAAAGCGTAAAGACGCGGTAAAACAAAATTAGTGGAGGAAACTGATTATTTGTAAATTTGTATGATTTTCTGATGAGTTATTGACATCTTGAGTGGGAAGGCTGCAGGTGAGGAAAGTTATTGCTGAGGGCAACCTTGACTATATCGTGGATGAAGTTGTAATGCTAGCTTGCAAAAAGCTAATGTTGCTACAACATATTGGTGTTATTGGTTGCCTGGTGGTAGAAGTCATGAAATCAAAGTAACATGAGGCAACTTTTCGACTATTGAAGTTCGTATTATTGGAGCAAGTTCATTGTTCCACGTTATTGTAGGTCTCATCGCCAGCAGCTCAGGTCAGCTGATTAGATGAAGCAATTCGATCACTTTCGCAAAGTTCGATTTTTGAGCCATTGGAATAACCGACGAACGAATTTCTCAACCACCAGCATTATTCTTTTGGACCCTGGCGTATAATGAAATTTCCGTGAAGATGAATATGGTTGCGATCGTTCGCAGCCGACATGAGAACTGATTTGGAGCTGCCATGTATGAAGATTTCATTTGTTCCTGCCACCTTGATTTCGACAGATGCAAAACCACTGAAACTTCCTATTAGATGGTTTAAAAGTATAAAAGCAACTAGACATAAACTATATTTGATAGGTTAAAACTCATGTTGATCTACTGACGTAGTATCAGATTCGCTCACACCTGTAATTTTGATTTGGACCAAACTGACAAACAGGTATGTGTGAAAGGGCCCTAAATGATTAAAAGATGTTTTGGGGGTTGATCTGAAGAGAAACGCTCTTAGATAAGGCCACAGGAATGGGAGCTAATGTAAAAACAATGTTTAACTCCAGTTGAGTTTTTTTTTTGTGTGTAAGTCTCCAGGCTTCTAAGGTCGTTTGCTCACACCCCAGTCGGAATGCGTTTATCTGTCATAACTCTTTGCATCATATGTGTCCAATTAATGCATTTGACAACACCCCTAAAGCACAGAAGAAAGCAAGAAAAACAAACACCAATAAAACTGTAATGATTCTTTTTCTCTCCCTCTCTTAACACTGTTTGGCTCCAAATGAACAACAGAAGCTTTTCACGGCGGCCTAGGTCATTTGGTTACATTGAACTCTACGGTGGTTTTGATTGAATGCTTTCCTTGATTTGACTCTTTGAATTAAACTATATTTCCATTACAGCCAGCAATTTCGGGTTTCTCTACATCCAAGAGTGCATATGTAGCTGCTTAATTTTGTCCTATTTCCTATATTGTGCCAGTGCTCCTACAAAGCATGAGAAACGAAGCTTGCTTCAATCATGTGCTTGGCTATGGTTTCCGATGAATTTGAACCATTCTTTTGTTTGTCATCTCATGAGAGATATCACTCAGAAGCTTTATTCTCTACTAAATGTATCAACCATTGTTACAGTTTGTTTGCAGTCGAAACTGGGTAGCCATTGCGCAAATAAACTCACCTGGAAACTTGACTTTGTCCTAGAGTGGGATGTTGTTTCATAACCTTCATACACTGAACATAATTCTAAGGCACACCTGTGCAATAACTATGCTGTCCCCTGTGGTAATGCTCAGAATGCAACCATTATAAATTGCGTCCGCACATTTCAGAACACAGTGAAAACCACTTTGCTTCTTTGAGTATAATTGAAGTTATTACCTTGATAATCTGAAAAGAAAGAGCATCAAAAGACCACTTTTTAGCAAAGTTGTCATTCTCCTCTACTGAACAGTTTGTCCAATGCGAGAGGTAAATAAAATACGCTTGTAAGGCGTAACAAATTTAAACATACATGCTCAAGTATTTTTGAATTGGATTGAGAAAATAATCTGATTCAAGTGTTTTTTCCTTAGTGATCAAATTATTTCAGGTCTACACTGCCCCTTTCAATCCGAATCAAAATAATTCATTGATCTTCAGAAGTTCTTAATGATACGTTTGAAGGATAATCAATTCAAGTCTAGCTCTTAGATCGGATTTTTTTTGCCTGCCACATGATAAATGAAGTCAAAAAAACAGTCTAATGAACTGAATCTGAAACTAGATCCTAGAGTGAGCTTGGACTAGGTAAGCAATCATCTAGCAACCACCTAGATTGGAATACCTTTAAAATGGCCATAAAGCATCTTTGTAATGTATTTGCAAGTAGTGGGAAAGTTCTTAGGTGAACTTTGGCATTTTCCATCACTCCATAGTATATTCCAACGCATTCTCATCCTTTAGTGTCATATAGGTGGCGTTATATGACAAAACGGCGAAATACTACGCACATGGCACCCGTTATCGTTAATATAAGGCGCCTGTGATGGGTAGGTTTAGGTGTCGGGGTAGGGTAGGGTAGTCTCATATTCACGCTAAAGGATTTATGACGCCTTGGGTTCACGTGTTATATTAACGATAAACGGTGCCATGTGCGTAGTATTACGCTGTTTTGTCCTATTAGCGCTCACCATATGACGCTAAAGGATGAGAATGGGCTGTATATTCTTTAGTATTTGTAAAAGTCCTCTTATTAATGCTTATTAGTGAGCCTTAGAGAAAGGGACATTTTATATAAAGAGGAAAAGTATGCAGATTGATTGTGGTCACTCAACAGAGTCTCGACTGCTATCTGTGGTCCATTCACTGCCGTCTAATTGGGTGTCCGTAGAACTACAAATGCGTTGAATTCAACGTCTGAAGTGTATTATTCTGTAATTTCCCCCTTTCTCCCAGGGCTTGGCTCTTGAGCAGATGGAGATATGGCTTCCTGTTACATAATCTCACTATTATAAATTTTGACTTCATTTGGGGTTTCCTGTGTGCGCACACGGGCTCCTGCACATTTCCCCGTTTGTTCTTTGTGCAAGGCCTACCTCCATTCAGCGGCTTAGAGACCATGGCCACTACAGTATGTTGTCAAAGCAGACATGTAATCAGCTTCCCAGCTGCTTCCTTCCCTCCCCTGCCTTCTCCTCGTCTCATCTCTACTTCCAGCCATTTCCCTCTGGCCAGACATAGCTATCTTGTCCTTACTAGCTTTCTCAGAAACAGGGAGCAGAAGGCCCCATCAGCGGGCCAGCTGTTGTCTTGATACATTCTCTCCTCAGAACAGGCCTGGTGAACTTCCTCAAACTCCACTTGATGAAAAAACAGGACAAAGTACTTTCTTTCTCTCTTGGAAGCAGGTCTAAACACATGCTTGAGCTACGGAAGGTTTTTGTATGCTAGCTGTGGCATGTAAAACATACTTTGAGCTGTTTTGAGAGCTGCTCCGTTCTACTTGCTTTGCCGATTGTGAACCATAAAGCTGTCAGCTGCTGGAATGGTGGGATGTACTGAGGTGAACATCTCTCAAGTTCCAGATTGTTCATTCCAGTCACTGCTTTTCCAGTAAATGGAACTCAAAATCCATGCTCTCTGAAGAGATGCATGCTATATGGGCACTGGAGTGGGTTTCTTGGATCCAAAGTGTGTCTATTTATGCATTTACAGAACAATACACAAGAGGCAGTCTGGTGGCTCTCTGACTCACGTTTTGCAAAACCCCTGTCGGTGACTTAATCTATTGGTATTTCAGTGTTAATCAGACATCCGTTATGATAAGTACCTCGTAATTAATTAATTAATGCACAAGGGATATCTCTCTGTTGGAGATAACTATTGTTGATCTTCTATGTCAGTGTTCAATTTAAGGGATAATTCACTTACAAATTTACATTCTGTTATCATTTAGGCTACTCACCCTCATGACGTTCCAACTTTTTGCTTTTGTGAACAATAAAAAGTTTAAATAATGTTCCCACTCTATTCCAAGTTTTCAAGCTTCAAAAATCATCGTATATTGTATTCCAAGTTGTAATTTACTGCAAATACCCTCAAGTGAGCTGTTGAACTCTAAGACTAGATAATTGAATCAGTGAGTGAACACAAGAACCAGTTCAGTCAGATTTAGGAATGAATAATTCTGATTCATCCATTCACAAATCAGACATAGCTTCTTCTCTCATGAGCATCCCAGAGCAGATGTAAGCAGTTTCAGTGATAGCGACTTAAATTATGATACTTTAGCTTTTTATGCACACAGCTATTGCTAAGACTCATTTGGATCAGTTTTTGCGAAATGTTTTTTGGTCCGATTCACATTCAATGTATTGAAAAAGAGTGGCTATGGGTTTTGAACTTTATGATGATAATGTCTTTATGCCGAGTAAATAATGACATAGTTATTTTTACGTGAACTGTCCCTTTAAAAATGGGAAGAGTGCCTGAATGGCCTAACTTGCCTTGTCAAACCTCATCCGTATGCTTCCTGTGGACACTGAATAAGTCCGTGCACGTCTGTGGCGCCCACTATTAAAGATTGCCTCTTGACTCTCTTTACGGTTGAAGGCCATGCATAGCAAGGCTGCACTTCCCCATGTGACGCCTGTCCTGACTTGCTGAACTCTAGGATTTTAGCCAACCTTGTACATTAAACCACCTGATTTTTTATGGCATACCATGCAGGGCTGTTTTAAGAGTATTTCGTTAAATTTTATCAGGGGTTACAGCATTACAATCCTCTCTTGTAATGTTTTACTTTCTTTACGCAGAGCTTACCACTATTAAGTCACGTTATCAACTGTAATCAGCCCTGTTTTTTTGTTCTCCATGGTAAAAGACACTTTATTATGATTACGATACCAAACCCAGATGTAAAGAGCGTGTAGTGTAGGCGTAAATACGTGCCCAAAATGCGTTTGTGTATGTGAGGCGGCAAATGTGTTTTATTTCAATCTGAGACAATGCATGTTTCTTAGCCGGAAAAATTCCATTGACAACAAACACACGGGATTCACAGGACCTCTGGTCAATTATATGCAGTCATACCCGAATTCCTTTGAGGACAGCGCTCTGAATACCCGCAGTCATTGACTAGGGGCTTCCCTGCATGTTAGACATGCTTCATACTCTCATTCCAGTTGATTCAGTGTCACAAGTAGATTTAATAAAGGGAATTCATTAAAATGGTTAGGAAATGTACAGTTAGACAAGCATCTGAGTGTGGAATGCAGTACTGGCTTCATCCTTTAGATGGAACCACTGCATTCGTAATATTGGGCTGAATGGGGCGAATACTTTGCCTGCTGTTTCTACATGTGCTGTATGTTTAAGATGCCCTCCTACAGGTGATGTTTAAGGTGATGCTATATGCCTCCCCATTCAAACGTGACGTGAAAGTCAATATGAGATGATATACCTCAGTAGTGGTGAAAAGCTCTTATTGGCCATATTCACAACATCACAGGGTTTGTACAAAGTGCTGAAATACTTGAAGAACTTGAATTTGTATTTGTGAAAACAGGTACTTGAAAAGTGCTTGACTTATTTAAATACACTATATATATGTGTGAAATTACATTACATTGAAAAAACAAATAGTTTCATGCAAAATTTACATTGCAGCCTGTCTGTGTAAACCCCCATCAGAACTTTTTCCTCAACATGAAGTATGCCAATATTATAAAATATTATAATGTGTTAATTTGTGTTAATATATACTATTAAATATGTTGTAAGTTGTATATTGATACCTTATATCTGTGTTTTGAGATGCATAAAAAGGTTTGTTGTTTGATAAGTGTGATCTCTGATTGTAGTCCTTGAAAACCAAAAAGTAATGCTTGAAAAGTCCTTGAAATTTCTTTTTACAGTATCTTTACGAACTCATTTGTTCTGAAAGTTTCGAATTTGATCGAGCTATTTTTAAGCAAAATTATATTTTATATATAAGATCATTTTAACTATTTTACAATACAGGTTTGCTGCATCAATCTATTATAATAAATCTGATATTTTAAATAGCTAAAGGCTTTTGTTTTTATATAACTGAACTTTTTTTTTAATTAATCAGCGCTCATTTTAAAAAAATGCGCTTAAAGAGTTTTTGAAAGAAATTTAATGTGCTCACATGACAAAAATTGTTTCAGCACTGACCATAAAAATAAATGCTTTATAAAAAAAAACAAATCAGCATATTAGAGAATGATTTCTGCCGTTAATCACATCAAAAGACTTAAGCTATTTAATATATATTTATCAGATGTATTATCATAATAGGGATTAATGCAGCACATTTGTATGATAATGTAGTAGAAAATGATCTCTTAAAATATATAAAATTTAATATCACTTAAAATCATGTGACACTGAATACTGGTTTAATGATGCTGAAAATTCAGCTTTACATCACAGGAATAAATTACAATACACATTTAAAATACATTAATATAGAAAACAAATATTTAAAATTTTTTAACTCCTATAAATGCAGCCTTGCTGAGCATAATTATAAAAATATAATTATTTGAAATGATAATTTAGTTCAAATTAGTAATACAGGTTAGTTTTTATGTGCATATATTTGATACTTTTGTCATTTGTAATGTTCAGTAGATATCTTATCTCTGTAAATAATGAATTATAATAACATTTTCAAGTAAATATATACATGTCTCTGTTTCTAATGTGAGAAGTTGCATCAACATACAGTATGTTTATATACACTTTAGTTCACAATTTACAATACGGTTCATTAGTTAAGATTAGTTAACTACATTAGTTAGCATAAACTTATAATGAACTGCACTTATACAACATTTTTTAGTCTTTGTTAATGTTAATTTTAAACATAATACTTTTTAATAAAATATTGTCAACATTAGTTAATGCACTGTGAACTAACATGAACAAAGACTAACAAATACAGTAACAAATGTATTGTTCATGTTAGTTAATACTAAAGTTAACTAATGAACCTTGTACAGTGTTACCATTTTTATATAATTCAATTAGACTTATTAGATCACTTATAAAAGAATATTTCAAACAAACATATGCCTTTTCATGAAAAGAAAGCACTATATTTCGTTACTAAAGTGTAAAACTGTTAGCCAAGAATTGAGAAAGTGTTTGGTTTCCAAAGGTACAGATATTAAAAAGCCCTATTCTCCAGTAACAGTAATTGTGACCCGAAAAGTTAATCTAAAAGCGTAATTGTTAATAACTGGAGTATTTACATTAATCTTCATGGACAAGCCTGTTTTGAGTAGCCATATGTGGCATCATTAACATCTGCCCCATTCGCCTCATTTTTGACACGTCTTTGTCATTTTTATACGCGTCATCAGTTCACATTGAGTTCGGCACTGGAATGAATTTACACTAATTGCTCATTTTCTTTTGGATTATTGTTTGTTTGTTTTTTAAAGCCAGGAAAGCTGGGTTATTGTTTCAGGAACATTATATTGTGAGGGAAATTTGGAGGTCTTTTAGCTGGGTCTCTCGCAGGTGTGGAGCCATCTGGGCCCCAACCGGTTGAACCAACTTCCCAGGCAAAGGGGCCCCTGTGCTCACTGAGCTCTGCTGCCATCTCGACTGCTTTCTCGGTCTCTTACTCCTGTTTTCTCTCGTCTCGCTTTCGTGTGAGAAACGGGATTCTTATTCACATGAGGTCAGATGCAAGGGAATGCTTCAAAAAGGGGAAACTATTTGTCACAAGGGATCATTTTAGTACAATTTCTAGTCAGAATACAAGTGCGTTTTCACTAACAGTGGTTTTGTATGTTGGTTTCAAATATCAAGTTCAAAATGGTCCTAAAATTTTAACAATTCTTAATGTGTACAATTTGTTAATTAAAATGTTAGCCTTTTTAAATATATATATAGATAGATCGATATTTTGCTGTTTTGTGTTTTATAATATTTTTTCTGTTTAAATTGTCCATTAAATCCTGTTTAAGATTCCACTGTGACAACTTGCCCCACACTGTAAAAATGAATATGCTTTATCTAATCAATATAATTGTGGCAACAGATTATTCTTACAAGCAATATTATTAATTAAATTTAACAAATTATAATTGAGTAATAATCAATCAATCAAACTATTCCTTAAAAGTTAACCATTTAAACTGAGTGAAGTTTACACCAAAAAAAAAATAAAAAAAAATCTCACTAACAGACAGACGTCAGAGATTAATTAAGAACTCTTTATTTTATATTGCCAACATTGAAGACACCTGTCTAACAAGCAGAATTACGGAAGGAGAAAACGGTAATTTTAAATCAAACACCGATCACCATAATGGTGACTCCAGTTTATGTTTTTTGTTGTTGTTGTAAGTTTTACTCATTTTAAATGGTTAACTTTAAGGAATTAATTTGATTAATTATTACTCAATTCTAATTCATTTTTACAGGATAGTGTGACAGCATGCCCTGCTATTGCACAAATCTGTATGTCTTTTTTCCCCTGGACAATAAACATTTGAATGCAGCAAATGGAAAAGTGACAACTAGCCCTGGTCTCCATCTACATGAGCTCTCTCTCTTTTTTACTGTTGCTGACGTATGTTGCTTCGCATGCCTCAGCTCGATGACATGAGTAGATGCTTCCTACCAATAACCACACTTTTCACTAGAACACACATGGTCAACTTCTAACCTCATTTGTTCTGCTGTTTCCAGCAACGAACATGTGAATACTTGGAAGATTACCTAGTAACTTAAAATAAGACTATCATGATGGTCAGCAGGAACCCGGATTGAGCCCGTCCGTATCTAAAAACGCCTTTGCTTTACTTACATAAGGTTTGGATGTAGTCAAATGTGTAAATAGTTGATCCCTGTTGGCCAGTTTAGCTGGGTTTTCCTGCTTAATATTTATCATAAACTAACTAGCATGGTGGGCATTGGGCATTTGAGGTTGTGTACAAATCTCATGCTTTCTTGAAGCACTAAAATAAAAGCAGAATATTGTTTTAAAACATGTTTTGCATGTCTTCCTGTTTGCATTTCATTTGTTAAAAGCATTGCACGCGTCCGGTTCTTAGTATCATAGTATTTCTTAAACAGGCTTCTCAGAATTCAAGGCAGTTGAAGTTATACGATTTTATCACACATTTGTTTCCTCCACTGTTGCTTCAATATTGATATGGGTGGTGAAGCAAATCCGGCACAATAGACAACAGCTGACATGTCAGTGGCGATGTCATCCCCATGGTACCTTCAGACGCACAACACTCGTGAATAAGCAGTTAGATGTCCTCACCTGGCCCCTGCCCGTGGCTTGTGGCTCTGCAAACATAGCTGTGTGTTCAACTGATGATGAATATAACAAACTGGCATCAAACAAGCAAGGATGTATTTAGAGCTTTCTCAACTTTTGGGAAAAGTTATATGGTGGAACGCTAGTTTGATTATATAATAATTACCGTTCACTGATACCAGGTGTCTGTCGGAGCAAAATGACCATCTGGTGGCCGAACACTTTGTGTAACTGTAGAGTCGACGGCGCATTGGCGGGAATTAGATTTGAACGTAAACGAAAGGTATTTTCTGTGCTTTTTTGTGATTCGTAATAAAAAACGATATTAGAAAGTTACACAGGAAATGGTTTAGAAATGACAAGATTGCCAGTGTTGTTCCTGTTTATGAAGTTTTAGTCTAACATTTCATCATTAAAACGGACAGACTTTAGTCATGTGACTTTAATTACCTTTTATTTTACACACTTTTGTCTAATTATTATATATGTGATGATTAAGGATAATGATTAATAATCACGTTTAAAGAAATATGTTGGGAATCCAGCTCTCGGTCTTGATTCTGATTGGCCATATGCTTATTTCACGCTGCCGCCATTTTGAAATGGCTCAGGTGGGAAGAAAACCGTAAGTGCCGCCTTTAATCATAGGAGAGTCGCTAATGTGATGGCGTATTGTTGTGTTTGATGTTGAAATTAGTTATTCTAAAGATGTACATACTGTAGACTATATATAGTGAAATTCATGTTTGCTTTATAAAATATAGGCAGTAACTGGGAACAGGTCACTATGAGAATATGAACTGAATGGAGGGTTTGACTCCCTTTTAGATTTTGCTTCCACCCACAGGCACCTAAAGTCATGGGATCATGTACAGAGACAGAAATGAGGTTGTCAGTCGATTGTGTTGATAATGACTGCTGCCTTGAGGAGTTTTTATGGGATTCAATGCAGCATCTTGTACCACAAGTACAGTTTTTAATGTTCAGTGCCAATCAATAACTAACACTGTTATTGAATAGTATCCACTAGTATTATAGTTGTTTTTGTAAAAATATTTGCTTTTTCCTCCCTGAACCATGAACAAATTCCACTGGATCTCAAATGATCAAATCATTATATATGTATATATATATATATATATATATATATATATATATGTGTGTGTATATATATATATATATATGTGTATATATATATATATATATGTATATATATGTATATTATATATGTATATTATATATATATATATATATATATATATATATATATATACATATATACATATATACTATATATATATATATATATATATATATATATATATATATATATATATATATATATATATATATATATATATATATATATATATATTATTATTATTTTGGGGTTGAAATACATTTTTTTTTAAATAAAATTGCTGACACATTTGTCTTAAGTCTAATTTTATAGCATTTATTTTATTCCTATAATAAACTATTCATACTATATAACTAACAATTATTCACTTTTTGCTTAATCTGCTAAAATGATAGCTTGATTTCAAATGATACACATATTGGGATGGGATTATGTCTTGTTTAAGCATGCATTGTAAATAAAAGTTGCTGCCTTTAAGTTGAACTTAGATGATTAAGTAATTTCAACTTAAATTACATTTAAATTTACTTAAAAAATTTGTTGAACCTTGTTTAACTTATACATTTCTTTTAAAAAAATGCTTATCTTATTAGTTAAAGCAGTGTAAAAACATGTAACTTATTGATCATAATTTTTTTACAGTGTTCTCCCCAACACTATGTGTGATGCGCGTATAAAATCTAAAATATTAGGGCTGGAATGAATCGATTGCATCGATTACGCACTGAAATCAAATTTCCCAATGTTATTATGGACATCGCCATTTTTGATACTTACCCTGAATGTGGTTGTGAGCCCTGAAAATTTGCAGGTTTTACGTCATTTTGACATGACGTAAACGTAGCATTAATGTACCACCATCTCAATATGTTTGGTTCTTGATCCAAAGAGGAAGTGGCTGTATAATCCCCCTGAATGTTTGAAACATCAAACCTTGCATTTTTTAGTGGTTCAAGTGCTCTGCAAACTAGGTAACTTGTACAAAACATGGCATTTAAGCTCTCTGGATGACCCTGTCATACATTTCTCAGTGATTAGTTTCAATCCCGGAAGACCACCTTGTATCTGTCTGCTCTGGGTTTGCCGCAGCTTTAATCAGGTGTGTGTCATCTGAGCGTCTAAGCAGCCTGAAAACAATCCGGGCCGACCTGAAGGGTCTTGTCTAGCAGTTTGCCAGGTTTATCCTTGTGGAACGACTGGATCAGTCGTGGATTAGCAAAGGAAGAAGGCTTTCCTTTTCCCATCTCCAGCCAGGTTTAAACGAGATTGGACTCAAACATTTCACACATGCTCACGTTTTAACTTATACAAGTAATACTTAAAGTAGAGAAAATTGCGGAAAGCTCTCGAAATCTTTCTCGGCTGTTGGAAAGCATGCACAGATGTCTCTGTTAACCAAACACTTGTGCTTTTTTTTTTCTTCTCCTTTCCTAATCTTGACATTTATGAGGCTTTGGTTTTAGCCGAGAGATGAAGGGGGGAATGCCGGCCCGGGCAGTGGGTGGTCCTGATGTGACAGTTGCCCCGTTACTTATGTATCCATTGCATTCAGAAAGGCCGGACATTGGCCTTCAGAGACCCTCCTGCTTCTCCATCAACCTTCGACTCAGATTTTATGGCCATCTGCTGGTTAGCAGCACTGATCGCATGGGTTGCTTTCCAATGGTGGGCCGCCACATTTGACCTGTGCTTTCCAGGTCGTGACCTTCACCTCATTTCCTTACACGCAGCCATTCCGACAGCAGGGTTGAGTTTATCTGATATCCCCCTTAGTGCTGCTGCAAAGTGCCAAGTTTCGGGAAGCAGACCACTTAGCTTTGATACTTCAGTTTCTGTTTTGACCCTGCTCTGTCCTCGCCAAGCCTGGGTCCATCTGGACAGGTCTGCCCTGGCCTCCCTTCCCACCACCCAGGGAGGGGAATACCAAGCTTCCCATGCAGGGAATCACTGTTGTCACTTTTTACCTTTCCCCTACTTTAGTATACCGGGAACAATTTGGCTCAGAAGAGAAATGACAATGTTGTTTGGTGTGTTGCATGTTGTTTTGAGTGCTAGGTTGTGAAAGCTGCTGCAGTCATGTGGTGCGAGCCAGCATGCAGGAGAAAAACATATAACAGTAAAGGATATCCTATAGAGAAAGACCCCTGCAGACCCTCATGACTGTGTGTCAAGGTCAATAAGTCTTAAAATAGCAGAACATTTGACCTTTAAAATGTCATGTGGTGCGACTCTCCAAAAATGTATATGAATTGTGATATTTACACTATAAATTAAAACTTCATGATTTAAATATCAGATAATTTGACCTTTTTATGACCAGGCAAGGTTAGTTCATGTTGTGAAAAGTCAAGTGGTGCAACCCCCAAAACCGAAATGTAATATAGTATATTTATGAATGAATAATTTTCTTTAAAAAACTGTATTTTGTTTAAATATCTAAATAACAAATAATTTGACCTTTTTATGGCAATGTTGTGAAATGCATTATGGCGTGACTCCTCAAAAACTTGTTTATGTTTATGAAATAATAACTTGTAATATTTGTAACAAAAAAAGCTTGATAATTTTGTAAAATAAAGATTAATACATATATTTTTATTAACTTTTTAGAGTAGCTAGCCTATAATTAAAAAAGTAATAAATTGCTGATTCCAAAACTGAAGTCTTCAGTGTCACATGATCGTTTGATGCATTATCAGTGTTGGGAACTGTTATAATACTTTCACAATATTACTGTTTTTACTGTATTATTGAAAATTGTAAGCTTAAACTGTAAGCTTTTTTCAAAACCATCTGCATAAAAACAATTTAGGCCAACCTGAAGGGAAAATATGTCATACATTTTTACATGATGGTTGCACCACTTGATTGCACCAACTTTTCATGAAAATTGTATAAAAGTTTATTCGTGCCAAAACAACATGAAAACAAAGTACATTTGTAAGAATCTCGACATGTGTTTTAAACTATGTTTTTATTTTTTATTTTTTATCATGGACTCTTATATGACATTGACACAGATATTTGAGTACCTTTTTTAGAATTCCTATCCTCTAATTCATTATAAACAATTTGCTATGTAATACTGGAGTTCTTGTTGGTTCCTTGCAACAATTTTCCCAGAGGAGCTTGTCTGGAATCTGGGAGGCTGTGATGTCAGGGTTCAGGCTGACCTCAGGAATCCGTCGGAGGTCCTCAGAGCCTGAAGTTTTTGCATTCTGGAGCTAGCGTAGCATAGCTTCCGGCCTACATTCAGGGTTTCTAGGAACAGCCGATGCCTGGTGCAAAGACTGCCTTGTCTAGATCAGAAAGAGAAGGGACAGAGAGAGCCGAGGGGTGGTGCGGATACTCGAGGCTGTACATCAGCCGAGCACAATGCTGTCAGCCGAGGGAACATCTGGGTTTTTCCCTCCAGACAATGCTGACATGGATATGCACAAACATTGCCAGAGGGACACGCAGGGAGAGGAGATGGAATGGAGGGAGAGTTGGAAGTTTATGTACTGTAAGAAGAGAGATATTTACAACACCAGCACGATGGGAGCTGCTCAGCATTAGGCTTAAAAAAAACAGACTTAAAGGGATAGTCACCCAAAAAATCTTAATTTTGTCATTATGCTCCCCATGTCGTTTCAAACCTGTATGACTTTCTTCTACAGAACACAAAAGGGTGAGACTTGAACGTGTTATTGAATGCAGTTATAATGCATTCAAGGTTCAAAAAGGACCATAAGCAGTATAAAAGCATTAGTAAAAAAGTGATTTTGATGCCTTAAAGGAGAAATTCGGCACAAAATGAACCTTTGGTCTAATAAAACATCGGTACCTACCTAGTTAATCGTTCTCTGAGATTTGTTTTCATGATAATCGAATGTAAAGAGTTTTATCTCTAAAAACTGTTAGCGTATAATGCTAGTACTGGGGGCATTTACTAAGTAAAAATAAATCGCTAGTTTATACCACTAACAATTCTCAAAATAGCCCCACACTAACACAGTAACATTATGAGTGTCCCTACATGCAAAACAAAGCATTGAGAACTTTGTAAGTGTACAGACCGTTTAATAAGAAGATACTTTATAAAGATAGTTCACTTCGTGTATACAGACAGGAGCCATCGATACCGAACGCCGTTCATACAGTTCAGCTCACTCAGCACGGCGCTTGTGGGTTTGACTTGTCCTGACTGTTTTCCAAGATGGCTCCTGTCTGTATACACGAAGTGAACTGTCTTTATAACGTATCTTCTTATTAAACGTTCTGTACACTTACAAAGTTCTCAATGCTTCGTTTTGCATGTATGGACCCTCAATATGTTACTGTGTTAGTGTGGGGCTATTTTTAGCCTTGCTCAGTGGTATAAACTCAGCGATTCTTTTACTTAGTGAATGCCCCCATTACTAGCGTTATATGCTAAACAGTTTTTAGAGATAAAACTCTTTACATTCGATTATCATGAAAACAAATCTCAGAGAACGGTTGAATAGGTACCGATGTTTTATTAGACCAAATGTTCATTTGCGCCGGAGTTCTCCTTGAAACTGAATTTAAATCGCTATTCACTAATAATCTTCCTCTCCATTGAGTTTTAGTCAGTGAGTTGTAAATAAATCATTTAGACCAATTTTGTGAACTGAATCAACTGATTAAATTGAACATAATGGTTATTTGTCCATGAACATGCCATTCATTTTGGGGTGAATTGTTCTTTAATTTGTCAGATTCCTGAAGGTTGCCTTTGATATGCACAGTGGAGGTCATCTTTTGGATTCCGCAGGAAGTATGTGTGTAAAGGTTAAGCTGGTGCTCTTCTGGCATGTATTACTGCTGTTAACCTTGGGCTTCTTGCCTTGTGAGACGCATCAGCTGGGAGGCAGGGCAGAGAGCAAGGCTGATCCCAGCATCCCACCCACAGGTGCTCCACGTCCTCAGTGAAGGACACCATCACTTTTGCCTTGCACAAGCACCACTCACATTTTCTTCACAAGCTAAAAAACATGGAATAAGAAAGTCATGAATTTTGAGCATCATTACTCAAGTCTTCTGTGTCACATGATCCTTTACAAATCCTTTTAATATGCTAATTTGATGCTCAGCTATTTTTGGTGCTCAATTATTAATAATTCAAAACAGTTTATATCATTATCAATGTTGGAAACGTGATTGTGGGAATTCTTTGATTAATTAAGATCTTGACCAAGAATGAATGCACCTCTTGATGGAAATAAATGTTGTGATGATATTTCCATACATTTTGGTCAAGATCTTGTACTGGCAATGCAAGAGTCCGAGTACTCTGTAAAGTCTCCTCCAGCACATCCCAAAAACTTTGAATGAATTTAAGGTTGGGACTCAGAGGTGCCAATTCATGTGTAAAAAATGATTCTTCATGCTTCCTCCCAACCATTCTTTCACAATCTGAGCCTGATGAATCTTGACATTGTCATCTTGGAATATGGCCATGATGTGTCTTCCTACATGATTCATAAGTGCAATGGTATGAGCTACATTCCATTTATCTCATTTGATAGTTTTGTGCATATCTTTTGATATGGATCTTTTCAAATGAACCAGTTGATGCAGTTTACTGTATTAATGATTCACATGCCAAATTGATCCACTTCTGAAGTTCAACTCATTGAATGATTCAGTCGATCTGCCTTCTGGAGCCGGAAACAGTCAATTTTAGTTTGGGTCTGTTTCTCACTTCAAGCTGTCAGACTTCAGAAGACTTGGAAGGTAGCGCACAAGTCATATGGACCCCTTTTTTGATAGCTTTGCATCCTTTTTGAAGCTTGAACGCTTGAGTACTCTCGATAGCGCAGATGAGGGGTTTCAGCGAGCGTGTTGCTCCACCCTCCTCTCATGTGGTATGGGCCCAGAGCCCAGGTTGGCAGGGTGGGAAAAGCCCCTATCACCCAACCAACATTGACGCTTGCTCTGCGCTTTGGTGTGGTGTTTGTTGTTGTTTTCCCTCCTCTTTATGCCCCACAAGATTTTCTTGAGAAATCCACCTTTTCATATTTCCTCTGTCTTATAAAGCAGAATCAAAGAAAGTGGTTTGCATTCGTTTCGAGGTGCAGAGCTGCTTGTCTTCCGAGTTTGCTTGCGAAAGGCCAGTTTGGCATCAGAACTTCCAGCAAAGCATCTTGTACCAAAGGCCTCAGCCGTTTGCTTTTCTAGACTTCCACTGCATTTGTGACCTTTTAGTTGCATCAGTGTGGTAATTTAGCTTCTTTTTACTTATGGGTGACTTTACAACTAACCCTATTTTTTTCTTTATGACCTACATTTTTACGTGTTTTATATTTGGTTTGGGTTGGAAATGTCAAATAATAGAAAACCCAATTTAACATGGTTTTGACTGTGAAACAAAAAAGAGTTATTAAATCATAAATTATACATTTTCCTATCACTTTTTTGCTGGCTTATTGGTTAAATGGTGCTGTGCTAATGGTTTTAAATGTAATTGAAATTTAAATTGAGTTGAGTTTACTGAATTGTTGTTATTTCTCTCTTATTATAATTATTGTTACTAATAAATTGATCAAATCCAAAAAAATTGATGGATGAATGGATAGAGTAACTTACACCAAGTTTTCTCCGATTGTATTGCATTGAAGTTTTTTTAAAAAAAACTTTTGCTGATAATTTACTCACCCCCATGTCATTCAAGATGTCCACATCTTTCTTTCTTCAGTCGAAAAGAAATAAAAATTTTCAATGAAAATATTCCAGGATTTTCTCCATATAATGCACTTCAATGGGAACCAAACAGTTCAAGGTCCAAATGAGAGTTTCAGTGCAGCTTCAAAGGGCTTTAAACGACACCAGACGATGAATAAGGGTCTTATCTCAGCAGAAACGATCGCCATTATAAAAAAATAATAAAAGTTAAAGCTTTATAAGCACAAATGGTTCGCCTTGCTCTGTTTCTGTCGATGAACGTTACGTGACTCTCCTATTCAAACTCAAAATGAACAAATCTTTTTTGGAGTACATGACTTGAAGGGTCCTAGATGCAGATCCTTACTCATCGATCAGTGTTGAATTTTTAAAGCCCTTTGAAGCTGCACTGAAACTCTCATTTCGGACCTTGAACTGTTTGGTTCCCAATGAAAGTCCATTATATGGAGAAAATCCTGGAATGTTTTCATCAAAAACTTTAATTTCTTGGACTGAAGGAAGAAGACATGGACATCTTGGATGACACAGAGGTGAGTGAATTATCAGCAGAAGTCAGTTTTTAAAAAATGAACTACTCCTTTAAAATGAACTTTTGGTTAATGGCATGGCATTATTATCTGTGTTAAAAAGGTCAGCCGAAGGCTGTCGGCCCGTGCACGGCACCATCGGCTCTGCGGCAGGTGAGCTGACATTCACCTCAAAGTCACTGTACTCGTGTCAGCTCCGCAGCCTGGCTCATTATGGGATTAAGCACAGCCTCGTCCAGTCACATCACGATTCCTGGCTGGTCTGGCCTCGAGGGCCGGCTCCATGCGGCCCCATGCCTCTCTCTGAGCGCCGACGGCTCCCAAAGCCCTCCTCAAATGTGTCACATTCCACATGACACCCGTCTCAGTGGCAGCCGACTTTCTCACAGAACTTTTAAAACCCTATTTTTCTTTGAATGGGAGTTTCTCCTTTGTTGTGCGGACCGTGCAGCCAGGCCCCTAGCAACTTCCCTGACCTGGAATGCTGCTGGAATTCTTAGGCAGCGCTTTGCCAACTTTGGCTACCTGGTAAAAGGGATTAGGGTAGCTTTATTCCTTAGTCAGAGAATGCAGAATGGATGAACTTCTGACCAAAGAGACGAGGTTGATGTTCAAAGTGTCGTCAGCGGAGCGATGCTCTGACATGTTCTTCCCAACCGCTGTCTGCTGATAGGAATTGGATGGGTTTCCACTCACCCGTCACTTGACTGTACAGTAAATAACACAGTTGTCACTTCCATTTGAAACATGAGACCACAAACTAGTTTGAAATGGGTAGCAATGACAATATCCTAAGTGCCTTGTACCTCAAAAAATAAACAGATAAAAAATATTCGGCATTACAAAATAAAGTATTTCGGAAACATTAAAAGGCTCATTCTTTCATTAAAAAAATAATAATATTAAATATTAAAAAATATATAATCATATTAAATATTTTTAATTAATAAGAAACTTTTTAATAATTCATTTTGGGTATGTCCTTAATGAGAAACATGAGACTACCAGCCGTTAAGACGGGAAACATGAGACTACCACGTTAAACTAGTTTAAAATGGATAGTGATGAGTGACAATATCCTATACATGCTTTGTTCCTCAAAATTAAGGGAGCGCATCAAAAAAAAATGCATAACAGAATAAAGCTATATGCCGGAAACGTTAAAGGCTTCCCATGGAGCTGTGACAATGAGATCAAAGCGGCTACCCACTTATAGGCTCAATTTACTGTCGATCCTTTACACAAAGAAGAGAATCTGTTTTTACAAAACATGTCACATAAATGTCTCAAACTGAGCCAAATATACAACAATAATCATTTTGGGGGATATTTTTTATGCATGCATCACAAGGGCACATTGGTATACTTTTTAGAGAAAGCAGGTAATCTGAACTGAGCTGCACAGGAATGCAGCTTTCGTTTACACTGAGAGTTTGGGGAGCTGTAGAGCAAAGGAGTGGGAAAGAGAAAGTCATGGGAACAGGACCAGCGTTCTGTGCATGCCAGTGATGTCAGGTGGAGCTGCCGTCAACAGTATAGGAGACACTGTGGACAGGAGGAGGTTACTTTATTAGATGTCATTAACAAACAGCTTTTCTTAAACTTAGTCAAGGGGTCTGTAAACTCTTTAAGTTTGCAATATTGCATAAGACATTTGTGAATAAAGCAACATTTTCCATCCCTTGTTTTCAGGAGAACAAAATCGTCACTTCCTGTGAAATTAGAGCAAAATATTTGTAATAAAAATGGAAGTTGTTGCAATCTGGGAAGGCATCGATGATGTAGTCATGTTATCTCTGCGTTCGAATTCTGGTGTTTGGGAATGCAATCATGTCAGGCATATATAAAGCTGGAGAGACCATTGTCTTTACTCTCACAGTTCTCTTCAATATTAGAAAAATTGTATTTAATCAGATTGAAAAAAGATTGTGTGTTGTGCAATTTATCACGTGAAAATGAGTTTTTACATGCATATGATACGCAGTTTTTGCGTGTGCATTTGATACGTAGTTCATTTGCGTGTAATACACACGCACCCCTACTAAACCTACCCTAACCAACCCATGCATATCCTATGCACGTAAAAACTCATTTTCGCATATAGATTGCACGATAAACACACTGCATGCTATAGAGATGCATTTAGTGTAATCGGGTTGAATTATTAGTTGGCAGTCAGTATGTATTCAGGTCAAACAGATCTACATCAATGGCAATTGAAGACATTGCTGTAGATAACAAGAAATATGCAGGGAGTATTTATTTATTTTAAAAAAAGCTTTTTAATCAATAAAGTGTAAAATATGGTATCAGAGGAGATGTATTATTGGATGAGGCGTAATACTCCTAAGCGGTGAGCAGCCGGTAACAAAAGTAGTCGAAGAAGAACGTCCTCGTCTCAGTTCTAGAGCATGCGCCCATAAGGAAGTAATGGAATAAGTCGAATAAAGTCGTTATTTATGGGTTTTTTCGCACAAAAAGTAGTCTTGTCGCTTGATAAACTTATAATTGAGCCACTGTAGGCACATGGAATATTTAAACATTTTCTTTAATGACTTTATGGGCCGTCAAGAGCCAGTCCCTTATGTAGGAGTGATCCAGCTCTCAAATTCAATCAAAAATATCTTTATTTGTGTTACGAAGATGAACGAAGGTCTTCGGGGTTGGTACAGCATGGGGGTGAGTAATTAATGACTTAATTTTCATTTTTGGGTGACCTAACCCTTTAACAAATTAGAATTGAGTAATAATTAATCAAATTATTCCTTAAAAGTTAGCCATTTAAAATGAGTAAAGTTTACACCAAAAAAAAATTAACAAAAATATCTCACTAACAGACAGACGTCAAAGATTAATTGAGAACTCTTTATTTTATATTGCCAACATTGAAGACACCTGATGTTAACAAGCAGAATCACTGAAGGAGAAAACCGTAATTTTAAAACAAACCTAAAATAAACACCGATCACCATAATGATGACTTCAATTTATGTTTTTTTGGTTGTTGTTGTATGTTTTACTCATTTTAAATGGTTAACTTTTAAGGAATTAATTTGATTAATTATTACTCAATTCTAATTTGTTAAGTTTAATTCATAATATTGCTTGTAATCTGTTGCCATAATTTTTTTTGATTAGATAAAGCATATTCATTTTTACAGTGTATCAATGTTTTTTACTGTATTTTTGCTTTGGTTCAGCATAAGAGACATCTTTCAGACTTCTTTTAGACTTCCAGTATGAAATTAGTGGTTGATCAACGGTGGGACTTCTTAAATAATTACATTT
This sequence comes from Hybognathus amarus, assembly GCA_030378365.1. Classification (NCBI taxonomy): domain Eukaryota; kingdom Metazoa; phylum Chordata; class Actinopteri; order Cypriniformes; family Leuciscidae; genus Hybognathus; species Hybognathus amarus. Next base: position 480,092 of record JAQIUQ010006657.1, read on the forward strand.
GGTCCCCCAAAGTAATGTTGCTTTGTCAGTGCTTTTAACATGTACAGTGGCAGTGTCAAGATGGGCATAATTCAGGTTTGATTTGGTACCGAAGACATTGGATTTACCAGTTACTGTAGATTCCTTCCACATCAGTCAGAATGGAGTCAAGAAGAATGGCCTTTTTTAGACAGAGAGAGAGAGAGAGAGAGGATATCTAATTATCTACTTGTCTGGGTGCTCATGAATGCTGAATAAACATGTGCTCTTGTTGTAAAATTCCATTTAACAGACAGACTACACTGAATGTGACGCACAGTAGTTGCAATGAATCATAGCCTGTCTCGATGAGAAAGTTGCCATTTCCTTTCACTTAAATGGTTAGTTCATCCAATTATCCTTTGTGTCCAAAGCTATTGTATTTTTTTCATCTCATTTTTGCAACTCAATAGCGCACGTCCTCACTTACTTTCATTGTATGGGAAAAGTTGAGTGTGCAAAGGCTTTATATGATACCATGAGAGAGAATAAGAAGGAAAAAATGATCCCACTGTTGTTAGATTGTATTGCCGATTTGAAACATGCTATTGACCCAATATCTTGTTCGAACAGTTTTCAGACTATTTTGAAACCATTTTTACTCATAAATTGCTTGTTTAATGTCAAGTTTAATTCATTGAGTTCATTCGAAGTAGAAAGACTGAAATAGTATTTTCTTGTAAAACATATACCGGTACCTACTTCAATAAACTTTAAAGTATTTTTTATGGTGCAGGTGGGTACATAAATCAAGCATAATCAATCCATGCAGTTTTCTATATGTAGAATATCCAGCTCTTTTGCTTTGCTAATGAAGCAACATAAAGATGATATAAAGTTGGCCCACAAGTCTTGGGTCCATTGCCCAGTTTGATCCATAAACAGAACCAAGTTGACAGAGAGGAGAGACGTCTACTTCCGATGTCACTCACAGAACAATCGCCTCTTCACTTGATCGGCCAAGTGTATCTACACTACCTATTCCCAAAGAGGAAGACAAGACAGGCATAGAGAGACAGATTGAGTTAAAGGTAAAGGAAAGACTGAGACAGTCATTCCCGACTCATGTGAGAGAGCGAATAAGAGACCTTTTCCCACACAGCGACAGTAACTCTGCCCAGAGGAGCAATGCCCATTCCCATCCATCTCACCGTTTCACAGGCTGGAAATCCCCCGGCTGCACAAAGAGCCCAAATTTAATACTGAGCCTCTGGGAGGCGCAGGAGGGTCCCCTGACCAATATTGATACGAGAGGTACCTTTGTGTGAGAAACCTTAGGGGAACGAAACAATTGTTGTGGTTGCAGGGTCCATATTATGCCCAAGTGCGGCGGATACGCGTTACGTTATGTTGATAAAAGGGAAACGTACACTCACGTTCGCATTGGATTCCTTTTCTTTGCAGACGTATAGTCTTGTACCTGTCACGTTATTTTCAGAACTCGGGTTCACGCTTGCTGATCTGTAATTTGAACGCGCGTTGTCCGCTCGAGGCTCTGATGCCACGACTGTGTCAAATATGCGCAGTCACCTGGTTACAGGCCCAAAGGTAAAGGAAACGTGAAGTGGGTGGTTCAGTCTCTGCCATTGTGCTTTTGTAAAATCAGCTTGCTAGTAATTGTAATTCAAATCGTTTATGTATCATCTCCACAATCAGCTCAGAAGTAATGCTTGGGGACAGGAAATGAACAGAGCTCATATTGCATTATAGCAACACAATATATTTTCAAAAGCAACTGACTGGTGGTATATATTTGTCGGCGAGTACCTTAAATACAGTGAGTGCGTACGTTTGTTGCTTTGTCGGTGAGTTTCTTTATAATGTATAGTAGAAATAATTTATTAATATTAGTCATTATTAGGCTGGTTTTATTTTTGAATAAAATAATATAAATAACTCTGCCAGTCAAAAGTTTGGGATCAGTAAAATTGTAAATGATTTTAAAAGAAGTCTCTTATGCTTAAGGCTGCATTTATTTTATATAAAAAAGAAAAGATAAAAGTATTATATGAAATAGTATTGGAATTTAAAAGAACCGTTTTCTTGAATATATTTTAAAATGCAATTTATTACTCCAGTCTTCAGTGTCACATGATCATTCAGAAATTATTCCTTATTGTTATCAATATACATATAGCAGAATATAGCAAATCTGTATGTTAGAATGATGATGAAAATTCAGCTTTGCCATGACAGGAATAATTACATTTTAAATATTTTCAAATTATAAACACTTATTTTAAATTGTAATAATATTTATCAATATTACAGTTTATTTTATTTTATTTTTAATCAAATAATTGCAGGTTTGGTGAGCATAAGAAAAAAACTAAAAAATATTACAGATCCCAAACTTTTGAATGGCAGTGTACATTTAATATTTATTTTATGATAATTAAGGCTGTCAAATGATTAATCACGATTAATCGCATCCAAAATAAAAGTTTGTGTTTACATAACATATGTGGATGCTACTCTGTATAATTATGTTTATATATATATATATATATATATATATATATATATAAATACACACACATGCATGTATATTTAAGAAAAAAATATTATTTATATATAAAATATTGATATTTATATATAATATAAATTATATATAAATCTATATACAGTATATACATGAAAATATTTCTTAAATATATATAAGCATGCTTGTGTATATTATATATGTATATGTGTGTGTGTATATATATATATATATATATATATATATATATATATATATATATATATATATATATATATATTAGGGCTGTGCAAAAATTAATTGCGATTAATCGCATCCAAAATAAAAGTCTGTGTTTACATAATATATTTGTGTGTGCTGTATATAATTATTTTGTATGTATAAATACACACACATGCATGTATATATTTAAGAAAATGTGTTATTCATATATGAAATATTTATATTTATATAATATAGATTATGTATTTATATATATATATATATATATATATATATATAGTATAGTATGTATATATATATATATATATATATATATATATATATATATATATATATATGCAGATTTAAGCAAATAATTCTTAAATATATACATGCATGCATAGGTTTTTATATATACAAAATAATTATATACAGCACACACCAATATATTATGTAAGCACAGTTTTATATGCATTAATCACAATATTTCAGGCCTAATATATATATATATACTATATATATATATATATATACATATATATATACATATATATATATATATATATATATACATACATACATACATATATATATATATATATATATATATATATATATATATATATATATATATATAAAATTATCACAGTGCACCCACATATATTATGTAAACACAAACTTATTTTGGATGAGATTAATTGCGATTAATCGTTTAGACAGCCTATAATAATAAAATAAACATAAGATAAACACATTTATATTAGATACCATTATTGTTCATTTATATTCTTAAAGTCAATTAGACCATTGTGACCCATTCTAGTATGGCGAGTGTACATTGTTGCAGTTCTTTTGGGACCAGGATTCTCCGTCGTTAAATAATTCCAAACTCAACCTGGACCTTCCAAAACAGCCCCATTCCATGTCTGCGTGTTCCTCTCCTCCTCTCTCCACTATATAATGAAGGTCTGTGTGTATTGGTGGTTTTTGAACGCACATCAGACAGCGGCACACATACAGCTCCATATGTACTGGCTCTCTCTTCCAAACCACATCATATTTACAGTCTAATGAGAACTGCAGTCAGGCAGCCCTGCTGTCAGACCCCAGCCAAGAGTATGCACTACTGACTGCTCCAAACAAGAAAAGAATCCCTTTCACTCTACCATTGTACAGTCATTTTTTTGATTGCATGGAGGATGAGCAAAGGCATTTTCTCAGAATTATTGGAACCAGGCACGTCTTCATGTGGTTTAGAGGTTCTCGTCATTGGTTCAGAATACAGTGTGGAACGTTTGCGTTTTAACCCCTTCTGCCCTTTAAATCAGTTTTAAAATAGGACTGTTGATGTAACATATATCAAGTACAAATGATTCATAATAATAAATGTAATGCTACTAAATGCTAATAAACTCACCGACCACTTTATTAGGTACACCTTGCTAGTACTGGGTTGACTTTGGACCTGCCTTAATTTTTTGTGGCTTATTCAACAAGTTGCTGGAATCATTCCTCAGAGATTTTGGTCAATATTGATAGTATATCATCACACAGTTGCTGCAGATTTGTCGGCTGCACACATCCATGATGCGATCTCCCGTTCCACCACATCCCAAAGATGCTCTATTGGGTTAGAGATTTGGTGACTGTGGAGATCATTAGAGTACAGCGAACTCATTGTCATGTTCAAGAAACCAATTTGAAATGATTCGAGCTTTGTGACATGGAGCGATTGGTCCATCATTGGTCCATTGTGGTCATAAAGCGATGGACATGGTCCGCAACAACACGCCAAGAAAATACCCTAGACCATTACACCACCACCACCAGCCTGAACTGTTGATACAAGGCAGGATGGATCCATACTTTCATGTTGTTTACGCCAAATTCTGACCAAACCATTTAATTGTCGCAGCAGACATCGATCAGACTAGACAAACGGTGAGCCTGTGAGAAGCGTAGCCTCATTTTCCTGTTCTTGGCTGACAGGAGTGACACCGTGTGTTCTTCTGCTGCTGTAGCACATGTGCTTCAAGGTTTGACATGTTATACATTTAGAGATCAACTGATCTCATGAAATGGCGTATGTATGACACGCCAATTCGTATTTTCCATTTTGGCGTGCTATCAACACGCATAATCGCTTTTCAGTGTGTTTATGAATGCCGTTGACTTAACGTAACATTACTGTATATATAAATATATGACCTACCCTCAACCCCGTCCCTAAGAGCGTTTCGCTCTGACATTTGACGGCGTGTACATACCAACGCAGTCTCATCCTTCAGCGTCATATAGAACGTTATATGACAAAACGGCGTTATACTACGCGCATGGTACCCTTTATCGTTTATATAACACGCGCTGTGATGGTTAGGTTTAGGTGTGGGGTAGGGTAGGGTAGTCTCATATTACGCTAAAGGATTTATGACGCCTTGAGTTCGTGTGTTATATAAACGATAAAGGGTACCATGTGCCGTAGTATCAGCGCAGTTTTGTCATAAAAGCGCTTTATGTGACGCTAAAGGATGGAGAGCGGGGCTCTACATACACATTGAATCACTCGGACATATAATGGCGTAAGACATACGCACACACGTGGATAGCTCAAAATGCGTATAGATAACACACCACTTGACTTAAAAGTGGGCTGTATGTTTATGCAAAAGTCATGATGTCATGTTGCAGAGATGCTCTTTTGCAGTACCTTGGTTGAAGGAGTGGTTATTTGAGTTACTTTCTATCAGCTCAAACCAGTATCCTCTGAACTCTGGCATAAAAGCATTTTCACCCACAGAACTGCCTCTCACTAGAAAATATTTTCTCTTTTTCAATCCATTTTCTGTAAACCCTAGAGATGGCTTCACAAACATGAATAGGAATTAGCTGAATATTTTTGTGGTGTGTGTGTGTATATATATATATTAAAAATTGTTCAAATATCTATAACATAGTGTGTAAATTAAATTAAACATGTGACAAATTTAAATGTCTATAAAAAAATTCTATTGATTCAAAATCATCCACTGTAAAGTTCAAATTGAGCACTTTGTGCAAATGAAAAAGTCCATAGCAAGTAGAGAGATGGGAACTGTGTTTTGTTTGCGTTACACTTTTTGGCTCAATAACCCACATTAGCATGAGCCGTGGACAATTAGCCTACCGGGTAGTCTGAGGAAACCATGTTGCTTTTAACGATAACGATTCCAGACATTCCTGCAATTATCAAAAAGGCAAATAAAGAAGTTTTGTTGATTGCCCAACTAGATAGCACAGTTCCAGCCAACAGGTTGGATGCATTTGAATGAATTTCAATTTAAAATGAGTTCATACATAGATGGACCTCGGAGATACAAGCCGGTACTGTTTAAGTGTAGGTTGACGGATCCAACAACTGGAGGAAAATGCTTTCTAAAATCATATATCGCATGACTTGCTCTGACTCAGACTTGTAGTTATGGCTATTGGATATATATAGTCATAACTGCATCATCATAATCAGTGCATCAATGAAACAGTTTATCATTAAGGTCACTTCAGTGCATGTCCTTCACATCCATGAAGATTTAACTCAATTTGAACATAATTTGGTACCACTATTCCAAAACAAACAGCTGCACAATTTTAAGAATTTCATTATTTTGGCCCATTTGGCAAATTACATAATGCAAATAATTCTAGGTCATTTCTGTCATGTTGTCTTTGTTGTTGGAGACTGGCAATGCTGCTCTTTTTCTTTTTCTTCAACAGTTCACTGCTCAACAGGCGTGTGAGCGAATGCAAATTATTTTGCGTCCTTTTGAGTTTTGTTTTAACTTCCTTTTCTGTGTTTATTTGCCTGAGGGCTGAAATTTTAGGGAATTCTTGAATTGAAAACCTATTTAAAAAGTGCCTTCCTTTTTGTCAGTTTACCACTCATGTGTGTTTGTACTGTTGTTATGTTGTCATGTCACCTGCCCCCTTGCCTAACCACATCTTAAACTGGCCACACAGCTGCTGTATGTCTGGAACTGACTGAGCTTCAGTCAGTTTGTCCATCTGTTGGCTTTCTATGGTGCTTTTACCATCAGTCGCCATTGGTTTGATGGGAACTCCAACAGAAGGGCATTGTGGGCTTTCTATAATGTATGTTGAGCACTTTATTTAAGGGTGTTACAGCTTTAGTGTTACTGTAGTAAGTTCCAGTGGTCCGAAATGACACATTAACGTAATCGCTCAGCACTGTAAAAAAAAATAAAACCATATTTTTACGAAAAAATTGGCAGCTGTGGAAGCCAGAACTTTACCGTTAAAAATACGAACGTTAATGGTTTAACAGACTTTACTTAAAATGGATGGAAATCCGTATTTCATTTCTAATAAAATGTTGAATTACCAACCTTTTGACAACTTGATATCTGTTTTATACCATTGTAATACACTGACAACCAACAATCATCACAGCAGTGATGAGAGTCATATGAGCAATCTAAGCTCATTACAAGTAGTCTTCCATTTATAAGGTTACATTATGGTAACACACATGAAATTTAAAAAAATTAATAAACATTAATTTAACAACATTAAATGTAACATAAAACCCTAATGTACATAACTGATTAGAAAAACAAGAAATGAAAAAAAAAATTCATTCTAATTAATAATAAAAAAAAAGAAAAGAAAACAAGAAAACTATAAGGAACCATAGTTAATTATTTCAACAAAAATACATAAAATGTGAAGTGTCACACAGGAAATTGTGGGAATGTCAATTTACGTTTTTCACTTTCAAAAACGGTAAATTTAACAGTATTTTTTCAGTATTTTTTTTCAATTTTAACAGTAAAATTGTATTATAGTTATTTACTGTGTATAGTACGAAAATTTTCTGTTAACCAATTAACAGTTTTGCACTGTAGCATTTTTACTGTTACCATACCATTTACCGTTACCATTTGTACCGTTTTTTACCGTTAAAATCACAATATTTTTTTACAGTTCGGTTAAAAGAGCATTGACAGCCAGTGTTGGTTATTTAAAATATCTGATAGATGTACGCGCATGTCTATTGGACCCATTTATTTTATAACACGCTGTCGGTTGTGATAAAACTTTCCGTTGTTATGGACATCGCCATCTTTGATACCGTCTCTATGATTATATGAGGTAGAAAATAGTTGTAACTTCAGCTTTTCATTCATACAGTTCATACATGCATGTTCATGCATATTCATACATATATTTATTCAAATTAATCTGCAGAATATATGGTTATGGTTATTTCATGACAACTGATGCATTGTGTTAGAGTCCCAATCTTATGGAAGCTTGTTCCCGCCACTGAATAAAAAAAAATAAAATAAATAATTGTGACTTTTTATCTCACAATTTTGAGATATGAAGTCAGAATTGTGAGAAATAAAGTTGCAATTGCGAGATATAAAGTCAGAATTGCGAGATATAAAGTCGTAATTGCGTGTTATAAAGTCAGAATTACGAGATATAAAGTCGTAATTCCGAGATATAAAGTCAGAATTGCGAGATATAAAGTCGTAATTGCGTGTTATAAGAGTCAGAATTACGAGATATAAAGTCAGAATTGCGTGATATAAAGTCGTAATTGCGTGTTATAAAGTCAGAATTGTGAGAAAATAAAGTCGCAATTGCGAGATATAAAGTCAGAATTGCGAGATATAAAGTCGTAATTTGCGATATTATAAAGTCAGAATTGCGAAGATATAAAGTCAGGAATTGCGTGATATATAAAGTTCGCGAATTCGTGCGTGTTATAGAGTCAGAATTGCGAGATATAAAGTCAAATTGCGTGATAAAGTCACAATTCTGAGAAAAAAGACAGAATTTGCGACTTTTTATCTCACAATTATGAGTTTACATCTTGCAATTCTGACTTTATAACACATAATTGGTGATCCAACTATATAGCTATAATCTTATGGGGAACTATAATCTTATGGGATGAGGCTTTTTTTTTGGTGAAGGGTACAATAGCCTATAGAAGAAGAATGTCAGGGAAAATGGGGCAGAGAGATTGACACTTTCTGAAGGTCCTTCTGTCCCGTGGACAATATGTTCTCTGAAGCAGCAACTAAATGTTCTGTTTCATAAATGTGCCCCCCAAAATATCTAATATCGAATCACCATGAGGTATTCGAGTGTAGATTAAGAAAATAACGCTCAAAGAGCTGTATTATTTGTCAATGAGAACTCAGCGGACACAAAATTTAGTATTCAGCAGTGGTATTTGCTTCATTGTTGGCTGGCATTTTGGGAGCTGCACATTAAAAATCAGATTAGAACTACGAGCATTATGATGTCACTCCATACTGACAATAAACAAAGAGCATTCATGAAGATCTCCACAATGAGAAGGTTTTACTGGATACCTTGTGGCTTCATTGAGTAAGCAGGTGGATTCTGTGGCCATAATAGATGGATGCCTTCTGTCAGCATCCCCGCCATTATTTTTATGAGCTCACAAAGGTTATTTATGACCACAGACACATTCAATAAGGGCTTGACGCTCTGCTTTTCCCTTTCATTTTCTAAAGGTAGTGAGATAAACCTCTCAACCAGTCGCAATGCACTGTCTCGCTCATACCGCAAGGCCTTACAGAGATATGAGGGGATTTCATGCTGTTATGAGAAACTTTAGTTCTTGTTTTATGTGACTGTCAGTTCCTAACATAAGACTATGCATGATCTTAGGATCAAAAAAGGACAACAACCTAATCAAAAATGGCTTTTTTCAGGGCTAGTTTTGCCAGGTGTTCCCACATGGGTTCCTCGAATGCCATGTGACATTACATACAGTAGATGTGAAAAAATAAACACCCACATTTTCAAATTGTACCTGAGAAGGAGATGCTATAAATATGCATAAAGCACATAGGTCTACACAATCTTGTTTTGGCTTCATGACACGCCCACACATTCTACAGTGCATCAGTACAGATAAAAGGACTTCCTGTATGCACTGAACTTCAGTATTTATGCTTGCATCTTTCTAGAGATATTGTGTTGACCAAAACATCTGCTTTTGTAAAGTATTATATATTTAGGTCTCAATTATATGGACTTGGCTAATTGGCTTTATGCACATCTGCACTACTTCCTGAACTTCAGCAGCTCCTTGTTTCCTGTCTGCCATTATTGGACAAATTGATTAATTCAGGTGTGCCTGACCTCAGTAGTCACGGCAACAATAATCAGACACACCTGAATTAATTAATGAAGTTTGTCCAATAATGGAAGACAGGAAACAAGGAGCTAGCTGAAGTCCAGGAAGTAGTGCAGCTGTGCATAGAGCCAATTTGAGAAGAGTTTGGAACTTTTGCATCATATGGAATGTTTTCTTCTTTTTTATATTTATTTAAATTAATTCAGATATTATTATTATTTTATAATATTTAAATAATAACAATGAGTATTATTATTATAAAATATTATGTTAAGTAAAGACAGCTTTGTTTTAGATAAAAAAAACATAATAATTATCAGTATTTTAGAAAATATGTCAAGTACAATAATGTAAAAATACACTTAAACATAATACTTTGAAATAATAGATTATTATTTATTTATTATTATTATTATGTTTGAGTACAACAATATTAATAAATATTAAACTGAAAAAAAAAATGTGGTGAGGGCAGTAAAAATATTGTCTGGGCACGTAAAAACATTTTCTTGTTAATTTTTTGATTAATGGAAAAAAAAAAAAATATATATATATATATATATATATATATATATATATATATATATATATATATATATATATATATATATATATATATATATTTATTACACTAATTTTATTTTCATAACAAATTTTAAGGCTCATCAAGCCAGAGGAACATGAATGGTTGTGAGTGAGATGGCAGCACTGTTTAAGGTGTGTTCACCCCCAATTTGGAAATTTTGTTCATCGCACTTAGTGGCAGGAGGACTTCATGATGCTTTAAACTGAGTAGGCCACCTTTCCAATGACATGCGATTTTACAACAAAACAAAACATCTTCATCAGTTGCACAACACATATGTGCTCCAAATACTCACAACCAAATCCAGAAATGTGCTACCAAAGTTCATATTCGGAAATGTTTGTGGCTGGGACGTGTATACAGCTATTTTATTTTATTGTATTGACATACAGATATGACATGTTTATGACACAGCTTTGTATACAATGTACAAAATGTATTAACAATATGTTCAATGTCATCTAGAATATGAGAAAAAGAGAACAATATAAGCCGGCTCTAAGGGAGAATCAGCATTTTTAAAAATAAATACACTACATGAGCACTCAGACCTATTTCTCGAAAATTTAAAAAATAAAAGGGAGTTCTGGCCTTTTTGTTATAATGCGCTACTCCACACATGATTATTAACTTATTTTATGAAAGCCGCATATGACATTGATGGGCAATGTAAGGGTCTTTGGTCAGTGACCATCGGTTGTAGACGTACTTTTCAAAATCGCATTTCTGGGATACATTGAGTGGACTATATAGGGTATAATAATCATCACTATACATTCTGACAGCAATACAAAATGGCGAGCTCACTGTATAGTCCACCATATAGTGAGTAGTGGGAGATTTCGGACACAGCATCTGTATCTGGTTGTGTTGTGAGTATTTGAAGCGTGTTTCTGTATTTGGTTGTGTTTTAAGCATTTGGACAACACATGTGTTGCGAAACTGATGAAGATGTTTTTTAATTGTGGGTGTTTTTTTCAGTTGTAGCACGTCGCAGCTCTCTCGGCCACCATGCATTCTTCCTAAAACTGTACTCAAATTGTTGAGAAATTAGTCCCTTCTCACATGATTAGTGATTTTGTTGAACACGGATCATATTTTGGTATCCAAAAAAAAGAAGAAGAAGATATGTTTCCTGGTTAGGACAAGCTTGAGGAACAAAAATGGATAAGGCAGTTCCAATGGGAAATGCAAACAGTCACTTGACATTCTCGAAACAAATGCTGAAGTGTTGGTGCTGAAACGGCCTTCCAGGAGAGCTGGGCTTGGTCTCTGTCAGAGGAGAGAGTGAACGAGAGAAGGAGAGAGATAGAGGTGAACAGAGAAAGAGTGAGAGAAAACATGAGGGAGCGCCTGATGCGGTTGGATGGTATTCTTTGGGAAAGTTTGCAGCTCTTGCAGAGATCTGGAGCTCAGCTGGGACAAATACCACATGGAAACGAGAGGAAGCCTGCAGAAGTAGAGAGGGCCTTCTGGAGGAATGTTTCACTTCAAATGGAAAATGTTTGCAGCTGTTTGCCATCGTTTAATGTTGTGTATATATGGTATCCCCTCTGATTCTGAACAAACAGACTGTTCTGTTGACACCTGGACTTCTTAGGACATTGTGGTTTGGGTCTTTATGGGAGAATATGACAAACATTAGACCCTGATATACTTATGGTAAAGTCCTTTTTCATTCTTCACTTAGAAGTGAAACATTCGAATTACTGTAACAGTGGTATTTAGCGAACATCCTAGATATGTAAATATGTCCTGCTTTCCTCTCAGTAACAAAATAAACGCACAACCAAAATGACAGCGGTGGTAGGAAAGCATTTGACGATGTAGATATATTTGCACCACCTTCACAATTTGGCACTCCTGTCAAGTCATGTGATGTATATTTGTTCGAACAGACTGCTTTAAGTCGGTCAGATACGGTTAAAACATGATGCTTCATAGTAGAAGTTGCAATTCTAATTCAAAGCAACACTGATGCCGTTTTTAACACTGTAAAAGCAAATTCATAAATTGAATAAAAAGCACAACTGACTCATGGTCCAATCAATGTTGTTTTATGCTACGTTCACACCGGATGCGAAAAAGCACGTCAACTTCGCGCTGCTACCGCTCCTAGTTTGACGCTTGACTACTTTGTGTTAATTCCTGCTTTGTTGTGCATTAGAACCACACTCATTTAGTCATATTACAAAATAATTTATTGAAGCATCCAGATACTTAACCACGTGAGCAAGAAGTAGCCGCTCCGGATTGGTTAATGCAGCGCAAAATTCACGCCAAAGTTCCGATTTTTCAACTTCGGGCGGCAGACGCGAAGACGCTCAATTCACGCTCATTCGTGCGAACTTGATGCGCGAATGAGGCGTATTCGCATCTACCGTGCCGCAGGAATTTTTACACGCGTAACGCGTCTTTGCATGTGACTTAACATTGAAATCATTCACGCCTGACAGCTCTATTCGTGTTCGTGTGTGAACATAGCATTAGACACCAACTGACCATTTTCAGAAACATTTTCTTCAAAATGTCTATTTTTGTATTGCACAGAACAAAGGATGTCACACAGGTTTGGAACCACCTGAGGGTGTGTAAATGATGGTGACTAACATGATCAGTTAAAGGTCCAGTCACGATGACCCTTTTTGCCCACAGAAGTTTGCTAATGTGATGCACCTTAAGTCATTTTTGAGTATGTTGGCCTTCTAGTTGCCCCAAAAGCACCTGACTTGACCTCTGGCAAACTCTAGGTACGGATTCCTGAAGAAGATGCTACCTGCTGTCACTGACATGCCAACCTTAGAGCTTGGCTGGGCGAACTTGGCACGACCATAAAGTCATTGTACTCCAGCCACTTATTCTGAAGTTCACCTCGAGTCCATCTATTTTCATCGTTTCAATGCCTCCTCTGTTCTCTGTGGTTTATAATAGACCCAGAGTTTGGATGACAGCAAGGTGTGGAAACAGTTATTGGAAATAGTTTTCCAGCAGGCACCTCCGCCTTTGCCTGTTCCGAGAGGCCTTGCATGAAAAAGACCAGGCTTTTGGGTCTGCTGGGGGTTTGTTTGTTGTTCTTCGCTGTCATGTTTCGTGGTTTTTGTTGTTGTGGAGCTAATGCTGTTTCATCTTCGCACATGCTGGTAGTTAGAGGTTTGCTCATGGACACTTGTGTAATAAAAAAAGAAAACGGACAATGTGGCAGGCGAGAACCTTGTCGTTATTGTATTAGCTAGTTCAGGGAAAACCCCATGCGCCATGCAGGCCTGAAATGATTACAATGATTAATTCTGTGCTGTTTTTTCATGTCCGAGTGTCTTGGTTCCTTGGTGCGAGGTATGTTGTTCCTGCACCAGTTGCTTTTCTCCTGATGACGCCACCTTGTAGGAATTTGCCTCCTTGTAGTTGGTGTGTGTGCACATGCACCAATGCGGACACACACCCCCGTACATAAAGGGGTGTTGGGTCTCCCCCAAGCCCAGGGACTCAGAAGACCCCTCTGTTCTGCCGCTGCTAACCAGGACCATTTGCTGCCGTGTTTTTTCTTGCCCCGCGTCTCCTCCTCTCTCGTTTTCTTTCTTTCTTCCTGCCCGTTTTCACCCGCTCCCCTTCCTGTCTGGGTTATGGCAATTGTACATAATTTTGTTTCGAGATACGCCGGAGCGGTGCATGTGTGTGATGTGGGGGGTGTGGTCGGTCCTCCAGAGGCCTTGAGGGGTTCACCTCAGTCTGATTGATGGGGGAGGTGTCTCCTCTGTTCGCTCATCCATCACATACTTTATTTGGGTTTTAGAGAAGAGGAAAAGGAATAAGGGGGGTGGAGGGGGGTCCTCATTCCTCCAAAAATATCAGTCCGGCGAGCCCACCGCGCTTCTTTACCCCCTGAGCACGAGCAGGAATAGACGCTCTACCCTTGTGACCCAACACCATTCAGCAGTCTCAGCACTGGCAACAAAAGACAGATAAATGTGGCCCAGATGGATTTAGAGCAGGTTCCTGCTTTCTGAAACTTTCTATTATTTCCTTAGCTTTGAGGAGTGGAAAAGGAATTCTGGGATAGTTAGTGGGCGCATCGCGCTTTGTGCAGGACTCAAAGTGTCTGTTTTGTGGCGCTTTCAGTTGTGACTTGACATGTGCCGGTATACGGAAATACGATAAATCACTATACTGAACATGCACTATTGTTATCGTGGGCACTTCAAAATAAAGTGAATTATTATTTATTATGAATTATTCCGCTTTTTAGAATGCATTTTAGGAATACTTTCCCATCAACTGTTTAAAATGTTCCCAAAAAACGTTTAAAACACCGCTGTATGCTTCGCCAAAGAGACACGGTACTGATGGAAATGCAGCCGTTACCGCAATAACCTGGTAAACAAAGTTTCTGGCTATGTCCGAAATCTCCCACTACTCACTATATAGTGGACTATATAGTGAGCTCGCCATTTTGTAGTGCTGTCCAAATGTATAGTGAAGATTATTTTACCCTATAGTCCACTCAATGTATCCCAGAATGCATTTTGAAAAGTAGTGCACAACCGATGGTCACTAACCCAAGCCCCATCATGCATTGCGCTGAGCGTAAAGAACGGGCGACAGCAATGACGTAATTAGACGCGCGAGAGACGATCGAATAGTGTCCAAAAGTGGTGTTTCTATTATGCTGGTGAGCTCACTATATAGTGCTCTACTAGGGGTTCTATATAGGGGTAGGGAGTAGTGGTTTGAGTGGCAGATTTTGGACACAGCCTCTGTTTTTGAACAGTATTTAAATGTTTCGAACAGCCATTCAGATTTTTTCGAAAATGTTATGATTCTTTATCTTTATTATTGTTCGGTTACATTTTACAATAAGGCTCCATAGTTAACAGAAATGGACAATGAAAACTACTTCTAACGCATTTATCAATCTTAGTTAATGTTGATTTTAATATTTAATAATACATTCAAATTATTTAATGGAACTGTGTTAACGAGAACAAACAATGATCAGTTGTATTTTTAAAACTAATGTTACCAAAGAAAAATAACTTCTGTAACAATTGTAGCCTTTGCTCATTGCTAATGTTAATTAATGCATTATCTAACATAAGAAAATGGGTCCTTATTTTTGCAACTTATTTCAATATCGTGATAATACAATATTCAGTGATAAAATCTTCAGCAATTATTATTAATTATTACTAAAAGTTTCATGGTTTGTTAGAAATATTTAATATTTATAATATCTAAGTAGTCAAGGTCTTGTGACTTATGTTAAATAATAATAATATCTGCAACCAACATTAAACTTGATTTACTATTTTTATAATAATAAAAATACTACTAATAATTATTAATTCTAATATTATTTTATTATTATGTTGTTGTTTTTTATTTAGACTTTCAATTATAAAAAAAATATTTTATTAAACGCTATCTGGCAACTATATCTGTTTTACTTGAAGAAAATAAGCTATTTTTTAACTCAAATAAGTGTATTTGTGTGTGTGCAAGTATAAAACACCTGCATGTGTTTAAGCCATTGACTGTAAAAAAATAGGTTTAAGCAGGAAATACAACAGGATTGTTTTTTTTAAGGCAACACATCTGCTTCTAAAGATTTTTGAATAACTGTTTCTAAAGATATCAATGAATAACAATATTTCAGCTGTTCTTCCTGTCTATTCATGTAGCTTAAAAATACTCGATCCTTCAGTTTTTTAAATGTGCTTTGTTTTGTACTAATGCAGCCTTTCCAATAGAAATTAAGCACAGTAATTAAACACCGTATTACCTACACAATACTATAGCAACAGTTGCAAATAGATTTGGAAACAAAGTGTTACCAATGGTATAAACTGAGATGATTTTCATCTTCCATGTCCCAGTCGGGGTAGGTTTAGGTCGGGGGTAGGGTTAGGATTAGATAGCATCATCTAACTGACGTTAAAGGGTACCCTAAAACGGCGGATGTTGACGTATGGTCAAAAGCGTCAGTTGTATGACGTCTTGGGATGAGACTGTGTTATACCGGCTCCAATACGGCTTGGAAGTCTGTGAACTCTCACTCCATTTTGGTTTGTAATGCCCATTTTTCATGATCAAGTCCCCTTTTTTGTGGGACTCTTATCTTATCACCAACTAGCTTGGAAGATTTCACTTGCATGTTTTCAACTTGTTTTTACAACGTTTATGTCTTAATGTCTTGGGACCAGAAACATCTCTAGTGAGTCGGTATTATTCACAGTTGACTTGGTTAAAACAGAGGAAATAGATTTGAGTTTGAAATGCATCATTTACCCTCTGTCAAATGATAGGAATGCACCCTTTGAACTGGCTGGGGCATCGTCTTGACTCTCGCTGTCCTTTTCTCTTTTTCATTCATTTTCCTCTCCAGTCTCTCTTTGTCAGAGAGCCTAGTGTTGTCAGGCAGCCAAGGCGCTCTGATATCCATTTTGCATGCTTATCAGAAAAAAAAAACACAGTTATGAATATTCATTCATATGCAATTTCAAAGAGGGGGAAAGATGTAAGGTAGCAAAGACAGCAAAGGAGAGCGGGACAGAAATTTAGCTTTGTTCTTGTTTTAAGTGCATCAGTCATGGAGTGGACTAGCGGAGAGCTCAGAGGCAAACGGCTTACTGTAAAAGTCTGCGGCGCTGGGAGAATGGCAGCTTCAGATTAGGCATGGTCCCCGTTTGAGGGTCCCGTTCTGAACTGGAGGATGTCTGGTGCCGCTGAACCCCATGACTTCAGACAGACTTGTCTCTGGGTAGAGACAGTTTTACAAGAAGCTCACTTGGTATGACGATATTTATCATCACCGTCCAAGTAAAGTGTCAGTCAGTCAAAACAGAACTGAACTTGTAGCGTCTATAGACTTAAACCCGTAATAGGCATGCAAATTACCTCACCTTTTTCACCAATTCATGTTCTTGTAGTTTTTTCACCAATTCATGTTCTTGTAGTTTTTTCACCAATTCATGTTCTTGTAGTTTTTCACCAATTCATGTTCTGGTAGTTTTTTTCACCAATTCATGTTCTTGTAGTTTTTTCACCAATTCATGTTCTTGTAGTTTTTTCACCAATTCATATTCTTGTAGTTTTTTCACCAATTCATGTTCTTGTAGTTTTTTCACCAATTCATGTTCTTGTAGTTTTTCACCAATTCATGTTCTTGTAGTTTTTTCACCAATTCATGTTCTTGTAGTTTTTCACCAATTCATGTTCTTGTAGTTTTTACACCAATTCATGTTCTTGTAGTTTTTTCACCAATTCATGTTCTTGTAGTTTTTACACCAATTCATGTTCTTGTAGTTTTTTCACCAATTCATGTTCTTGTAGTTTTTCACCAATCCATGTTCTTGTAGTTTTTTCACCAATTCATGTTCTTGTAGTTTTTCACCAATTCATGTTCTTGTAGTTTTTCACCAATTCATGTTCTTGTAGTTTTTTCACCAATTCATGTTCTTGTAGTTTTTTCACCAATTCATGTCCTTGTAGTTTTTTCACCACTTCATGTTCTTGTAGTTTACACAGGGATGATAATGGTATCATTTTTAAAAACATGCACTTTAAAACCAGTTTTCAAAAGTTAGAATTTTCAGGTCCAAAAAATGCTGTTGTCATGTAAAATCGTGAATTATTTTATTATTATTATTATTATTATTTATAAATCAGAACAAGGACACCATGCTCTAAATGGCAGCCCTGTCTAGTGGTAACACTTTACTTGAAGGGGTGTGCATAAGATTTTCATGTCATGGTTATGAAGGTGTCATGCCAGTCTGATGCACACCCCTTCAAGTAAAGTTACCAGTATCAGTTTTAAAACTATAGTTTTTCATTTGTGTAGACCTGAGATCCTCCTGATCTGTCATAAAAATTTATAAAACACTTTTTAGAAAAAAAAATTGTAGTCAGTGATCACCATAGCAGCTTTTGATATTTCGATGATAACTCTGTGTTCCACTGGTAAAAAGTTTTGAGCATCACATGGGAGGTTCAATGATGATCTGAATGAGGTGCGAATTCAAATGTAGACATGGGAATGAGTGATTCCTGCCTCAGCATTTTACACAAACACTTTTTACTTGCTCTAATCTGGAAACTTAAGAATCAAAAATACAACAAAAATATTCTTTGGCTTAAAAAAGGGCTTATTTTATCAATGTGTATTAATGCTTTAAAAAAGCCATGTGATATTATGAAAGAGCATATTATTGGAAGAGGCTTGCTAGACCCATCTCGAGTTTATGCGGTGTGTCAAAGAGCTCAACTTATTTTTGGAAGGCTTCTAATGGCGCACTTGTTGCGTCCTCATCCTACGCAGTGCACTGGACCCTAATCCTTCATTATTCTCATGCACTTTTCCAGCTGTTTTTGAGCAACATTCCTCTGTTTACGGCCCACTCTGTAACCGTATCCCCCTGAAATCTCTCTGGGAAGTCCTGCGAGGAACGCAGTGGATGTTGTTCCCCCTCGTGTTGGTTTATAGATGCCGTCACCGAGTTTTTCACAATCAGAGATCAGTTTTAAGACGGCGTGAACCGTGAATATTCAAAGTGAAGAACTTGTAACAACATCCTGTTATATCGTGTATTAAAAGCTCCATTGAGCTGTGGCTTAGGAAGAAAATACTATGATCTTTATCTACAATAACCGGGAGAGGTTAAGAGGCCATGTGTGCTACAGACTGCAGTGAACTCTATCATTATCTGAAGCTTGTTATACGCACAGGCCACTTATGACACCCTGCAGGGTTCTGTTGTGCCACGCCACACCAACAATTTTTGTTGAGTCACAAAAGTGCGGCACGCTGAGCTCCTCCGAGAAACACCAGGGACGGCACAGCAGTCGGTACTGGGGATATGAGCGGACAGGAAAGGAGACCACATCATAAGGGGACGCTGCTGTGACTCACCGCCTCTGGAAGCATAATGTTTATCCAATAATGGGAATGGAGTTCTCTGGGTTTTCAGATGCCTTGATGGTGTTCAAGCTGTTTTTGTGATGTTTTAGATTAACCTTAGATTAACCTTTAAATAAAGGGGAAAATGCAAAGCAACATGAATCATGGTATGGCCTTATTTTTATGGTACCACAGTAATACTAAATATCATTTTATTTATTATTATATATGTTTTATTAATATTACATACAAACATGTTTATTATATATATATATATATATATATATATATATATATATATATATATATATATATATATATATATATATATATATGAAGAGTTCAGATGCAAAAGCCTCTAAATGCCATTTTAAATTTTCTTCTAAAATTACCATTTTTATCAAGCTTGTATATTTAAGTTCAAGTAATTTCACTTAAATGACAATTAATAGGTAATCTTCATTGCCATTTAAGTGAAATTACCTGAACTAAAATATACAAGCTTGATAAAAATGATCAATTTAGAAGAAAATTTAAAATGGCACTTAGAGGCTTTTGCACCTAAACTCATTCATATATATATATATATATATATATATATATATATATATATATATATATATATATATATATATATATATATATATATATATATATATATAATTTAAAATATATATATATATATATATTTTTTTTAAATTATATATATATATATATATATATATATATATATATATATATATATATTTATATATATAATTTAAAATATATATATATATATATATATATATTTTTTTTTATTTATATTAAATTTTTACATATAATAATTATATATAATTTTTTATAATATTAAATTATTTTTATAATATTTTTTTATTTTATTTATATCAGTTTTTTTTTTAAGATTTATTTCCATCATGATGCCACAATGTTTTGTTGTCACATTTACCATGGCAGTACTCTACTATGTTGGAATACCAGTATACCACATTTAATCCGAATTTATTTTATTTTATTTTTAAATCAATTTTTGGAGATTTAATATTAGTTTTCTTGCACATCATTTTACTTACATTATAGTATAACATTGTGTTATGGTATTCAAATACATATTATGTTTTATTATTTTATTTTATTGATTGTCCGTTCATATTTCAGTTTTATTTACATCATAATGGCACTATTTCTTGGCCTGGTTAAAATCAAACCGCGGTCGCGGAAGAAACATCCCCGAGTGTTGTTCTTTGCTCGTTTTTTAACAAAAAGGAAATGTTCAAATCACTGATCAGCTGATTCGAACGAGTGATGTTCGACGGCGGCATCCATCTTTGTAATGTAGGCTTTTTTTTTTTATTTAAATGTAGGCCACAAAATCTGCTTCAAAATCCCAGCGCTGTCGTCATCGTGTAAAGCCCGGCCCAACATTTCTGATTGGTGCCGTGATTTCGACAGATTGGAAATGGCCTTGAATGAACTCTTTGCCAGACTAACTTTCAGAGCAAATACTTTAACTATAACTATTTCTTATTTCATTTTATCAAAGTAAATGTAAAATGGCAAAAACAACTTTTTACTTTCAGAATACGCACATGACAGATGTTTACGCAGACGAATTAAAGATTCTTCACATCAGATAACCTGTAAAACTATAAGACATATAAGACACAAAGAAGTCCTCTTCTCGACCACCATATGTGAAATACTTTAACAAAGTAATGCTAGAATATTTCTTCATGTCCAGTTGGAACGTATGCTTGCCGTTTCTCCTTCCTCCCCTGTCATGTTATCTAGACAAACAGCAGCTCTCAGCATGTTAGCAGGAGAGCTTGAGGTAAATGCGTTCCTGCATCAGTGCCAGCATTAGGGTGGGCTCTCTCTGGTGAGTCCTGCTCAAAGGGGCCGGTGTAGCGAGTTAACGTTCTTGAACAATGTGGTGAATGGCAAAACAAAGCAGGGTCTGAAGGGAGCGTACACCTCAGAGGCCATTAACAGCACAGCTCTGCTAATTGCTAGCAAGGACTACAAAGCTTGGGAATATGCTCCAGTCTGCCGAAGGCGGTAATCTTAGAGTTTATAGTGTCTTGTAGAAGTTTTTGATGTCTTCAACATGCATGTGATTGAATGGTTTCATGATAGCTTCATCTGGAAGAGCAAAAAGATTAGGTTATCTTTTCTGTCTCCCTCTTGTGCCCCTGTGTTCACACTGGGCTGCCTTGATGGGTCTCTGGGGGCTTGGCGCTTTGAGCCAAGGAGGAAATGAGTTTTCCATGCTCCTGTGTGTCGGAACATTTATCACCACCATCACCAGGAACTGCAGCACTGGAAAAATGGTCTTGGTGTAGAATGTGTGACCAGAACCTTGACATATAAGTGCACAAGTATTCAGTCTCTCCTCTGATCACCAGTCAAATCGCAACCTTCTGTTTAACTGTGTGAACTAGCAAAGAGTTTAACATACCATTTCACTTGGACCATCGGCCATATGTTCATGGTTTGACTTGTCGTGACTGTTTTCCAAGATGGGTCCTGTCTGTATACACGAAGTGAACTGTCTTCATAAAGTATCGTCTTATTAAACGGTCTGTACACTTACAAAGTTCTCAATGCTTCGTTTTGCATGTATAGACCCTCATTATGTTACTGTGTTAGCGTGGGTCTATTTTGAGCCTTGTTAGTAGTGTAAACTAGCGATTTCTTTTTACTTAGTAAATACTTTACTTTCATATTATTGACAAACATCAAGATGCTAAAATGTATTTATGAATGAATGTGAATGATCACAAAATTCAAGATATGGGGGTTAGAAAATGTATATATTTACATAATTTTATGTAGTTAATCAATATCACACGAAGAGTGCCATTTCAGTGTTTCTCCTCCAAAAATCAGCATGATTAAAATGTGATAATAAGTTCAAGAATGTAATTACAACTACAAAATGTTGCAGAATAATGTAATATATGAATAATAGCTTATAAAGAACCTTTGTGCCAAAAGGGTTCTTTCTTGTCATGATAGAACCTTTTTTAGCATAAAAGGTTTTTTGGAGTTGAGTAAAGAACCCTATGCTTCATATATAGAACCCCAATGAACCCTTTTTCTAAGAGTGTAGGCTCATTGGAAAAACGTGCCTCACCTGCATATACATACAATTCAATGCAATTTCCAGCTGAAATTTTGTAACTTTTATTTCTTTTCAAGCAAATTATGATTACTAGTGCAGATTTACCGATGAAATAAATACTTAGTATTGTGCAAGGAACTGTGCAAGAATATGCACTCCAAACATGTTTACCATTTATTACATTTGCGTCACCATTTCCATATGTACGACTTTTCTGATGTAGTAACCTTGCTCTGAAGTTCCAGCCCGATCTCACGGGAATTCGTACGAATTTTACGAGATGGCTCATTCGTAACAATTCATACGAACCCCACTCGTACGAATTAGTACGATTTTGCTAAATCGTACATATTTTCTGAATTGGCCAATTCGTATGTATTTGTACGAATGACCTAGCCCTTACCCCGCCCTTAACCTACCCATCACGTGGGTTTAGGCAAATTGTACCAAATTCGTACAAGTGAGGTGCGTACGAATTAGCCACTTTTTAATCATTCGTCAAATTCGTACGAATTGGTCGTAAGTATAGGGTAGGAAGTTCACCTCAGTACAGCATTGCATTTGCCAAGCGGAACACTTGGGTATAAGTCAGATGAAATGCAGGTCATCATGAAAGAGCTCAAATATTCCTAAAAACCAGCTGGCTTGGTTGCATCAGCAAATGCGTTTTTATTTCACGTTTGCTAATGTTAACACTATCGGTTGGGTTTAGAATGTGTTAGAGCTTAAATCCTTTAGCGCTACTCAACTGCAGTGATACGAACAACAAACAATGTAATAAAACGGCCAGATTCACATACATCTGTTTCGGATAAAACTGAACACGCTTTTAGTGCCCTTTGAAAGTGAAACATTTTGCAGGAATGATGCCACAGGCGCATTTTTTGAGTGAGCCTGGGTAAAAAAAAATCATATTTGGATATACTCAATTGGGTCAGGGATTGGGACAAATGAAAAAGTCAACATTTCCACAGATCTTTAGCACTGTTTGTTATTAAGTGAGCTACATCAGCGTTCCTATCCATCATTTGGTCTATCTGGAACATGATTAATGTAATCCAGGTGTTTGACGGTACACATTAGATGTCCCTGAGCGCCACAGACGAGTCAGGAAGACATTGTGGAAACATGTTCATCAATAGAAGGGAAGTGTGTGGCATGTAGAATAACAAGAGTGCACGAGGCCAAATAGAATTGAGTCTGATTCGTGCGCATTCTAAAGGGACAAATATATCTTATTTCAGGAACAATGCTAAAGTGTGGTCACGCCTGGATGACACACAGGTCAATTGTTTCATTCCAGGCGAGAATTACCTGGTTTCCAAAGGAAAGGCATCCTCTGTGGAGCTCTGGGAAAGTGATACATTCTGCCAAGTGGCACGATCACCGCCCAGGTCGTTCCGGAGTCATGGGGGGATTCCAGCGGCATCAGCCTAGGCTATTCTTATCGGATATATTTCAGACACAAAAGGAAAGGGTGGTATGTTAATAACAATATATTTGTCACATGCCCAAGAAAGAAACTCTTCAGGGAAGGGAAATAAATACTTTGATTCTGGATTCGGGTTTTGATTAGATTCTGAGGAGAGTCATTAATTAATTGCTTCTGCTAATAGTGTGTTTGATGTGCAATTTGCAAATGCTCAATGCCATTTTTTTTGCACTCAATTCACTAATGGTACACACTGCACCAATTGTCAAAGTCATCGGATTGCTGTTCTTCCTCACTTTTCACACAACATTTATTTGCACGTAATTATTGACTGATCACAAAAGGGGTCACACATTAAACATTTCAATAGGAAGAATCGCATCTATGTTTACAGTAGGTTTCATAACCACATGTGAGAATTATTGCATGAGATAATGTAAGATCACGTGTGAGATAGGAGCTCTCGTGTGAGACTGGATTTTTTTTTTATTGTTAAAATGATACACCATTATCACTCACATGAACGATCATTGTACCTCGGCATAAAGGAAGTCAAGAAATATAAATATTTGTACTAAAATATCTGCATAACACAAATTTCACTATTGAGCATTCAGTTCTGAGCATTTTTTACAACAGCCTTTTTCATTGTTTCATCGTAATTCCTATATATACATTTTTAACATTTCAAGTTGACATCAAACATTTTCAAGTTGAAAATCAACATGAGTTATTTACTATGAACAAATATGAATGAACAGTGAACGATAGCATTTTTATCAATTAACCTAGATTAATTAATACTGTAAAAAAGAATAGTTAATGTATTAACTAATGTTTACAGTTTAGATAGTTCAACTAAAACAGATTAATTAACACTCAGAAAAAAGGTACAAAAGCTGTCAGTGGGGCTGTACCCTTTCAAAAGGTACACTTTTGTACCTAAAGGCTGCATATTGGTACCTTAATGGTACATATTAGCACCTAAAATGTACATATTAGTGCCTAAAATGTACATATTAGCACCTAAATGTACATATTAGCACCTAAAATGTACATGTTAGCACCTGAAATGTACATATTAGCACCTAAAATGTACATATTAGTACCTAAATGAACATATTAGCACCTGAAATGTACATATTAGCACCTGAAATGTACATACAGTATTAGCACCTACAATGTACATATTCACACCTAAAATGTACATATTAGCACCTGAAATGTACATATTAGTACCTAAAATGAACATATTAGCACCTGAAATGTACACATTAGTACCTGAAATGGGCAAAAGTTTACCTTCTGAAAAGGTACAGCCACAGTGATAGCTTTTGTACCTTTATTTCTGAGAGTGTAAAAATAGCAGTCATTTACTCACCTTCATTTTATTCCAAATCTGTATTATGTTATTTTTTCTCTGTGGAATATAAAATAAGCATGTTTTTGTCCATTAATCAAAATTGGACCCCACTGTACCCTCATCGTATTGGACAAAAAAGGTAAGATGTCTTTGTTTGTGCTCCACAGAAAAATTTAAGTTAAACAGGTTTGCAACAACATTTACGGTGAGTAAAAGAACAGAATTTTTAATTGTCGAGTGACCGATTCCTTTATCTTTTTTTTTAAATTGTTACAATGTATTTATATTTAATATTTGTAAAACATTCTGTGTGCCTTCCCTGTTCTGTGTGGCATCTCCGGCCAAAGTGTGGAATCCCCTTGTGTTATAGTTTACTGTGCACTATCACCGCTTTCTGACATATGCTCCGCCAAACAAGTACAGCCGCTGCCAGAAAAAGCGCACAAGTTAATGGCTCTGGAACACATGCTTATCCTGACCATCAGCTCAACAAAAGCCATAATTATCTGCAAAATAAACTCAATCCCATGATTGTTAGACAAATAATGCATTAAATTGTTCTAGATAAACTTTACTCAGTTGTAGAAAAGCCAGAATTGTCTGATTCAGTCGTACCATATGGACCTGTATAGGGACGAGTCATGATGGCTGGGTAGTCGATTAGTTTTAAATCATTATGTCAGTCTTCAGTCTCAACACGATCCTTCAGAAAGCTGATTTGGTACTCATGAAACTCTTTGACGAATAGTGTTTGATGTAAAAATCCCCCTATGAAAACCTCCAGGAATCCCATGCAGTGCTGATGCTCTAGACCTGTAGGAGTTTCCTTCCATTCTGACTTAATTCGGAAAAATAGCAGGTATAGCAGATTATGCATTGTAATACGATATTTGTTTCTCTTGAAGGCAAATGAAATCAGGTCCTCTATAAAAACTTCCCTGAGTGTTTCCTTTCTTTATGACTCAGCATTGTCTGACCCATGGGATTAACTTTATATAGGCCCAGACATTATTTTTGGCATTTTCTCGGCCTCCTCCTTCTCCTCCTCCCATGCATTCTGGAACTCTTCCAGGAAGGCCAAAGAAGCCTGGCACTTGCTTGCAGCTTGCAGCCAGACCTGGGCAGCTGGGATCTGGAGGGAGTTCCCTGCAGTTTCTGAGCTCTCTGGCACCACTCACACCCCCTACATCCAGCCCGAACCACGTACCCCGCCTCCTCCTGCTCCACCTTCTTCTGCGCAACACAATACAGAGGAGCTCTGTGCTTCTGTACACCCCACACCATACCCTGCTGCACACATAGCAAGCGAGTCTCTCGAATAAACGTGATTCAAAAACTGGTGGAAAAGTGCAGCAGGCGCCCCTCGGTTGTTCAATTCGACTCTGCACTCTGACACAGCCACTCTCACATAAGCTGCCTGTTATATGTTGTTAGTAGCGAGACTCCTCAACACACTTCAAGGTCTATTCATCTGCAGAATACTGGGTATCAGCACAGCAGAAACAGTCCCCCCCTTTGCCCTTTGAATATGACTACCATGCAAGATATGGCACTGAACTGGAGCTGTTTCTTCAGCTGGAATCCATAGTCTCTCCCTCAGGAACGTCAGGGCACCTGCAAGAAGCCACAAGAGTTTTGGTTACACAGGTAATGCGCCCTGAGCCCCTCCTACCTGCTGCAAAAGCGGCCCGCTGACACCCTCCCAAACAGTTGTCTGGGGTTCTCAGCAGCCAAAAAAGCAGTAAAAAAGGAATTCCTTCCTAATGGTCCATGAAAGCAGTGATTCACCACTTATTATTGTTCAGGCCCTGGAGAATCTTTCCATATTACCTCAGTATTGTAACCTTCAGAAGACCTATCCGTCACACTCTGGGGTTTATTTTCACGTCTGCGCCACCCTCGTCCCGCTGTTCTGACTTGCTTGGGCAGATCTGCAGAATACAGTCGAGTAGATCAATGGCCCAGAAAGCCCTTCCAGCTGGACACTTGTCATCCACGAATGGAGGAAAACCATGACAACCGGCCGCTTCTAAAGGACCGCTGGCGTTAGGGAGGTCAGTGCCCTGCCACGAACCCCCTCCGCTGAGTAAACAGACTTGATGGGGAGGGACTCTCAGAATTGGACTGTGTTCTTTTCAATAATTATATTCATTGTTCTCCAGCCACTGTGGGTTATGGTCGCAAGCTGTTTGGTAGGCCCCTGTCTCTCTGCCACCCCCTACCCTACCAGTGCTAGTGCTTCACCCTCATGGGTGTCTGCTTGTGCCAGAGCTGAGATGCCAGCTTGGTGATCCTAATGGCTTGAAATTGATATGCCTGTCAGTGTAGGTGTCTGTCTATCCATCTATCGTTCCATCCATCCATCAATTCTTCTATCCATTGTTCCATCTATCTATTCTATTGTTCTGTCATTCTACCTTCTAGGCTTTTCAATTTTATGAGAATTCTACCTTCTCAATTTTATGACTTTTTGGATCAAAACATCTGCTAAACGAATACATTAAAAAAGGCATGTTCAATTCTGAATCGAAAACCTTAAAATAGCCAAATCCACTGTCAATATTGAAAATGTTGCTGCCATTTTTTGCCTACCGTTTTATGAATGCTTCTTATTCTGGCTGATTATTTGACAAATTGTTTTCCCCATACTATATACTATGTAAGTTAACATATTTGGATGCACGGAATTAGCAGAGACCTTGCTTTCTGGCATTAGTGCATTTTACTGTACTGTATTTTATTTTACTTCTTCGACTTTATCGAACAAGAGACTCCCGCAAGTGGGGCCTCATGGGTGGACTCACTGATATGGAATGCAACATAAGAGCCATTCAGAAACGGGTGAGCACACAAAAAGGAAGTCTTACGAGGGAGATCCTGATGGTTTTTTTTGTCTTTCGCTTCCATTTTTAATCTTGTCCAGAAGCTTCTTCACATTATGGCTGCAGGAGCTGATCTCTGCCAAACAAGCGTGCGAACTGACCCGGCCCATCCAGAACAGCCTCATCTGCAGCCTGTAATGATTGAACCTCAATGACATCATACACGTTTCGAAGCAGGGCTCTGGTAACTGCGCTGTACGCCTCATCCAAATACCAGTGGCTGAACGAACACACACGCCAAACTGAGCAATGGAAGTCAGATGGTCTGCGTTTTCTTCTTCCTCCCCCTCCTGACTCAAGCATAAGCGGCTGTCGGGATTTGAGAGAAAAAGATCCGAGGGGCCTCTGCGAGGTTTCGGCCCGACCTGTAAATGTCGGAAAGCGAACGCAGGCCTTCGAAACAAAGTGGAATCTGATATAATTTACCCCAGGCTGGGGTGTTTCTGATCTTCACCTACTTCAGGGTGCTTGTCAGAGCCGGTGGAGGGGGACTGGTGCTGCTTATAGGCCAAAAGTCAGCGTTTATAATCTGACGTCATGTGTGTTGAAAAGTATTTTCATGTGTGGGTTGACATTTCGAAAATTGTGGATTGTATGCGAGCATTGCTGCTGTTTTCTTTTCATGCTTCCTGCATAAATGCAGACATATTTTAGTTACCTCCAAGGACTCCTGTAATGTAAAACACTGCCTTCGCTTCATTCCTCGTCTGGCCAATGTTAGGCATCTTGAATGTTTGCATAGTTCATAGCCTTTGCTGTACAAAGATCCATACATCTTCAAACGCACAGTATATTACCATTTAGTTTCTCATACGCTAAGAAAATGCCCCTGCACAACAAGATTTCTACATTTATTTTAGCATTGATCTTTGCTTAGAGTAGCTTATTAGCTTATCGATTTGTGCACAAGATTTCTCACGTGAAAACCCTAAATTCAATCTGTTCATCATAGAGCCAGACCAATATATCGGCAGGCCGATATTATCGGCCAATATTAGGCATTTTCCAAACTATCGGTATCGGCAGTTATAATGGCCGATAAATGAATATTTCAAAAATAAAATAAAAACGGACGAAACACGCTTGAACCATGTCATGAGTGTTGGAGTTGTATAGTTTGTCCACCAGAGGGCTCTTTACACCGTCCCTGTTGGCAACACTCGTTGAGTTGGTCACAAGACCAATGAATAACAATTAAAAGAACACCCCCATCAGTTCTCTTAACTCAAATAAGCATGACAAAATTTGTGACTATCATGTCCAGTTTTACTGCTGTTAAATAAGCCGAGAGTAAAGCGGAATTAGCTAGTAATAGTTACGTTACATTGTTACAGGGTAGTTGACTGACTGTCCTTTTAACTTTTGACAATGTGACTGAAGTATTCTCTTTAATAGCGCGTGACAGTTATAGCAATGAGACGTACCATCTCTCCTTGGCCTGTTATATTGAACATGTATGTTTTACAATTTGCAGTATGATGTAATCCATTGCTAAATTATGGCTCATCAGTAGCTAACCACAAAGCTATCATATACCACAAACTATCATATATATATATCAGAATATTGGATTTTAAGACCAAAAAATATTTGTATTGGTATCGGCCTTCAAAATCCTTTACCGGTTCGGGCTCTATCATCATATAAAGTGATCACGTCTCTTTTGTTATTCATATGGATGAGTTTCATTTCATATGGATGAATTTTTTTACGGTCTCTTCATGAACTTTTTGTAAGCGTCAAAGTGGTAGTTGCGTAGCTTTCAATGGAGGGACAGAAATTGTTCAGATTTCATAAAATATTTCTTCATTTGTGTTCTGAAGATGAACAAAAGTCTTTTTTTGGGCAAACTATTGCTTTAACATAGCCATGCCATCATCATTGTCCTCTCCAAACAGTTCCCTGGCAAGAGTAATGTGTGTGTGTGTGTATATATATATATATATATATATATATATACAAAATATATCCACGTATGCCTAGTTCTGTCACATGAAACACTAGATGGTGCAGGTGTCCTTAACGGCAAGCTGATTGGTTCATGTCGCATCTGCAGCCAATGAGCTTGCTGCTGACCATTCAGATGGCTGGTTACCATTCAGTATAGCAGTTTGCAACACGCTTTCAGCTTTCATCTAAAACCCTCCCCCTTCCCAGCTCCACCTGTATCTGCTATGGGTAATTGATATATGATATTTGTGTCTTACATACTCACTGTAGCGTATTGGCGTATGTATTGGCATTAACCAGTCCCTGTACTTGCTCTGCAGCAGAAGCAATAATCAACAGCAGCAGCAATTTCAGCGGCAGCAGCAGATCTGTTCCGCCAAGACCAAATACATTAACATCTGCCATATCCGTTACCATAATAAAAATCTTCGGAGAGTTGTCGTGATAGAAATATACTGTATATGTTTGTATGAATATATATTAGTTAAATGTTTTTTGAGTTTGGTTTTGGAAAGTTGTTCTGTAGCTTCAGCATCTGCCCTTTAATAGCAGCAGTCATGTTAGTTTTCTTCCTTTTAAAGAGCGTTTGAAGTCTCAGCTCTGTAATCCTTCGATGACCACCACTCCTATAGTTAGCACACGAGGACATGTGTGAATTTAACTGCAGCTCAGAGTTCTGGAGCACAGAGTTTGTCTGTCTTGGGCCCATCAGAGACTATATGAAACAATTCCTCATTTATAACGCTTTACATATGACATTCGTATACCCCATTATCCTGAACAGGAAATTCCCGAAGCATATGATAATTACAATAATTTGGAGCTTATGGCTCTTGTTGTCTTCCCATGCTGCTTCGTCTCAGTGGATCTGAAGCCTCAGTGAACCACAGTGCCGATCTGCTTTGTGGCGGCTGCATTTTAAGTACCTTCAAATTACAGGTCTATGGGAAATAGGATGAGCTAAAAACATGCACAGTGCAGATATAGAAGCATGAGGGAATTTTAAACCAAAATATGATATTAAAAAGACGCAAATATTTGATGCACACTGCTGGGCCTGCTGCGCTTTTTGTTGACCTCAAGTCAAATGTGGTAAAACTTAGTCCTTAATAGCCTTTCCATTTAAAATGTTAATTTAGTGTAATTAATTATCAGAAACGATTAATAATCATCAGAAACGATCTTAAAACAGTGTGAAAAACTGAACTTGTCCTTTAAGAAGCCTATGGAGGAGTGAATTTCAGAATTAATCAAAAATATCTTAATTTGTGTTTCGAAGATGAACAAAAGTCTTAACGAGCTTGGAACAACATGAGGGTGTTTACTGAGTGATTACTGACAGAATTTTAATTTTGGGGTGAACTGAACTCTTTAATTACACCTCAAGCTGGTTTGCCAACCGCCAAAAAAAAAAAAGATAAAGACATAGGTGAAGAAAAAGCAGAAACACACTGTAAAAAAAATAGTTGGTTTAACTTAAAAAGTAAGTAACCTGGGTTGCCTTAAATTTTAAGTTGATTGAACTGGAAAAGTGAGTTAATACAATGAAGGATATTAATTTAATCATCTGAAACTCAAAATAATAAGTTATCTCAACTAAATAAATTATTTAAGTTGATTTGACAAAATAAAAAATGTTGAATATTGTTGGTTTAACTTAAAAAATTAAGTAACCTGGTTGCCTTAATTTTAAACTTGATTTAATCATCAGAAACTCAAAATATTATGTTATCTGAACCACATTAATTATTTAAATTGTCTTGACAAAAGAAAACATGTTTTGATAGCAATACAATTTTTTTTTAACAGTGATTAGACAATAAACGGTTTATAAATCAAAACTTGACCCTTAACGAGGTATAGGACTGTGAACTTTTTGGGTGGGACTCGAATTTTCGTAAATTTTTGTTTTAAAATGTTGCTATTTTTTATTAAACATACCCCAATTCTAAAGTGCTCGATAAATTTTTTTAAAAAATGCACGTAAAGCTAAAATAAAATAGGTGTTATTGCATGTTTAGTGCATGTTCATATATACTGGACCATGAAAGTTTTGTGATCAAAAATGCTAGCGCAGGCAACTAAAAAAAAAAAAAAAAAAAAAAATTAGGGCAGAGAAAGAGTTAGTAATGCCGTATAAGAAAATTAAAAATAGACACTGCAGCGGGTGTCTGTATTCCATTAAGGAGAAAACCTTATAACAAATTTCTCTGCAACTTATTAACACTATTCACGTGCCAAATAAAATTAGCTGTTTCTGTTCATAAAGTGACAAAGGCAGCCAAATGACTTGTTGATGCCAGAGTGAACCACCTTTGAAGGCTTCTCCCGTGGCTGAAATACCTCTGTATCACATTACAGCCTGTCAGAAACGACACTGAGTGAAGCCTGAGAATTCAGGTTAATAGTCCTCAGAAAAATCGGAAATGTCAATCACGATTAGGTGCGGACATTAGTATTTTAATTTGGTTCGTTATTTAGGTTCTTTTTCGTAATCGAAACATATACCGCTAACAATGTAGTCCAATTCCAGAACAAATTACTCGAATTATTTGGCTCTTTTTAGTAAATTAAAAACATTCATTCATCAACACAACCAGTGTCCTAACTCTGAACCGTACTGACTCTTTTGAGCCAAGACGTTCATACAACTGACGCTTTTGACCATACGTCAACATCCGCCTTTTCAGGGTACCCTTAAGTTAGATGACGTTATCTAATCCTAATCCTAACCCTAACCTAGACCTAAACCTACCCCATCATATAAGCTGACGTTTAAGGGTACCCTAAAAAGGCGAATATTGACGTATGGTCAAAAGCGTCAGTTGTATGACGTCTTGGGATGAGACTGTGTTATTTGAGAGTCATTTAGTGAATCACATCAAGAATTCTTAAAATCAGTGTAATTACTGACTGGTTGTTCATGACAATGCACATTTTGTTTTTGTTTTTTTGTCAGTAGATGTATGAGACCAGATGTTTTCTTTATAAAGTTTTGTTCGTGAAGTATTTAGTGTTTAGGACAATTGGATTTGCATTCATGCCACCTTTAAAAATCCATTAAACCTCTCTGTGTAAACACCTTTTACAAGAATTGTTTTAGTTATTAATGTTTTATTTATTATTATATTGATTTTCAATACTATAGTTAGGAAGGTATTTGTTTAGAATCAGAAACATCCCATCTTTCTGATTCTGGTTTAGGTATTGTATTAAGGCGTGTAGAAGTATGGTCATGATTGACAGATCATGCTATCCTATTACTTCCACATACTCCTGCACATGTACACACATAGTCCACCTCTTACTAGTTTAAATAAAGCCAGATTATGTTTTTGCTGAATGTGGATCAATTTTTAAGTCAATCTGTTAAAGTTGCCCTGCGAGGAATCCTTCACAAACCACAATTTATTTTCCTTGCTATAGTTATTATTTATCGGACCCTCTGTAGCCAGTCGATCGGGATGCATGGGAGTCATATGTGACTATGGCAGTTGATGCGGGTCCATTTGCAACCGTTTAACGTGCGGCCAATGCTTGCAAAGCACAAAAAGCGCACACGCTCTTGAACGAATAAGACCTGACAGAACGCTCGCTTTCTCGATATCACAAGTTAAAATGTGGTTCACTTTGTGTCGATGACAGAGACAAATGCAGAGATGAGGTTTTTCCTCGCTGTGGCTGAGGACTTTGAACTAATACAATTTCCTGCTATGACTATTATATATTTTCAGAGACTGGTAACTCTTACTGTACCACCACACAGAAAGCATATCCCACAATGCAATTCAGATGCTCCACTTCAGAGCGCGATGTAAGGTTTGTGAACTGTGTTTAACCTCACGATGAGTAACGAAATTGCTTCAAGCGAGTATTTTCCAGAGCATTGATTGGACTAGGAGGTGAAAGTTCACACAAGAAGGATTGAAGTTCTCACAAGAGTGGTTTATTTTATTTCTAAGTAGTGTTTTTGAATTGTGCCATAGGCAAAAATGATGTCAGTCCAGCCCAGGGTACTTCAGGGAGTCAGACCTAAGATTGATTAGTTTAGAGTTATGTAACCAGGCACAATGAAAGAGAGTGTGACACTGTAAAGCCCGGTGTGTTTTCTTGTGGGAAACCTTTGTCCTTCTGAAGGTGCGCTGAGACTTTCAGCTGAGCCTGTGGAAAAGTACGAAAGGGCCAAGAGTATAGGACACAGAGAGGATGCACTTTGCCCTAGATGTTTGTACAAACTGCAGTCATCCACTGGGAGTCAGCCTAATGTTTACATGAAAGCCTCTTGTGTGTCGGTGTGCACAGGTGAGTTAAGAAATCCTGATAAGTCACTGCTGTTTAAGGTAACATTTGATATTTCAATAGTCCACTTTAGACATTAATTATAAGTAACTTTGCAACTACATGTCAATGGCCAGTCATTAAAGAGTAGACTGTCTGCTTAAAGGGTTAGTTCACTCAAAAATGAAAATTCTGTCAGTATTTATTAACCTCATGTTGTTCCAACCTGGTAAGACCTTCATCTTCGAACCAATTAGATATTTTGATGAAATCTGAGAGCTGGATCACTCCTGCATACTAGTCCATAGGCTTCTTGAGGAATTGAAACTTGCTGGCCTCAGAAAGTTATTAAAGACATCGTTAAAATAGTCCAAGTGACTTCAGTGGCTCAATCTTAACTTTATCAAGCGACGAGAACACTTTTTGTGCGCAAAAACAAACAAAAATAACGACTTTATTTCAACTATTCACTTCCTTCTCTATGAGCCTCTAGTCAGTTAACGTAGTGTGATTGCGTACGAGTAGTCATATGTAGGCCACATCCAGACGCGTCATAGCGTATGAACAATGGCCAATTAGAGGTGTTTAGATTTTGTCTGTAACCCGCGCTTTAAGCATAAGATTTTAAAATGTCAGTATCGACTTGTATGTACGAAGTTGGTACTCTTTGTCCAACTCTACTGACCAATGAAGTAACTTGCGACATATATAAGTATTCTATAAACCCACTGAACTTCCATAGTAGAAAAAATGGAATAGATCAATGGTGGCCAAAGTTCCAATCTTTCTTCAAAATATCTTCCTTTGTGTTTAGCAGAAGAAAGAAACTCATACAGGTTTGGAACAACTTGAGAGTGAGTAAATGATGACAGAATTTTCTTTGAGTGGATATTCGTGATCACATTTACCATTACCAGCAAAATTTCGCAAAGGTAAATTTAGTCATTCCAATGGGAACCCATGTTTCGTGTGTGGGTGAAAAATTTTGCCATGCAGATTTCCGCTCCTGTAGTTCGAAGGTGTTAATTATGGCGAATTTGCCACGCTAACCAACAGAATGTTGCTTGGTTTGCAGTAGAGCTTTATATATCTCTACACTATTGACAATGGACCTTTTTTGCATTTGATTTTTTGAACCTTTAAGTATTTAAATTACAGTTCCCTTTTAGTTTCGGTTAAATTCAGGTTAATCATTGTGTAAATGATGACCGAATTTTCATTTTTGAATGAACTAACCTTTAAACACTTAATCATTTGTTTAAAAAATTGACTGTTAATAAAAAAGACATTGACTTCTCTTGCTCAAAAAGCATAGTCAAACTCTCATTTTAATAGCCTGCCTCACCCAAGTTTATTTCACACTTATTGACCTCAAAAGTTGCAATTCTCTTGATCCGTCCCCACCCAAGCAAGGACAGCTCTGGCCCAGCAGATGTTATGGATCTGGAAGCCATAGCTTTGCCGGTTGCGTGCCAACTTCCCTGGCCATGCCACCTAAAATGGGCATTTGGGTTACGTCTGGCACCGGTGCTCAAGTTCTGGCTGATTTTTCAAATTCAAAGTCTTATTAAATAATTGATTTTAAACCACTTCCCTCCCTGTCCCATCTCCTCCTGTTACCCGGGTGCATGCAAATAGGGCCAGAGGTATGTGCTAGTTATCTCTCTCTGCTGGAGACGTGCCCTTGTTGCTTCATATAGCTCAGCTCTAAAGCACCAGCCATTGATAAGGATAATGTCTCTGATAGCCACCGCGCTTTCAAGTCACCCACACAAAACAGACCGGCATCCTTTCATGTTGTTTTCCCAAGCCAAGGACAGACTAGCCTCCCCGCTGGCCTGAACTGGCTAATCAGTAATCGCTAACTTGTTGAGCACAGCCTCAGATGAGCTGATTCTCTCGCTCTCTCTATCACTCACTATCTTTCACTATTTAGGGTACTTTGTTGAACAGTTTGGCGAGTTTAAAAGAGAAAAATGTTGTTAGCAATTCTTTAAGGAAGAGTTTTGTCCACTTGTCCACATCTTTGCTTCTGCCACCTGCCCCGTCTCCCACCCCTCCTTCCTCTCATTTTTTCCATCTCTTCTACCATCTCATCCATTTTATTTGGTGTCTCCTGTCCAGCCATATAGCAACTGTTGGTCTCTGAAGATGAGGGTCAGCGGGGACGCAGGGATGAGCATCACACAGCAGACACATGGTGCTAAATTAAAACATTAGTACCACTTTATGATCTTTATTTAACGTACGCCAAAGAAAACTGATTACACGTCTGCTTCGCAACAAAAGGGCAGACAACTCTGTCTTCGCAGACAACTCTGTGCGGTCTGGATTTCTTTTTGATTTAGGGGTTTTATCCATTTCAGAAATGGACTTGATGAACCCTGCAGTGTCAAGCTGTGCACTGTGTCATACTGCCTTCTAAATCGCTCCTCAAATCAGCTGGCTGACTTCTCACTGATAGTCCTGGGTGTTCATGATTTATCCAGTCGCTGGGTGGAAGTCCAGTTACAGACAACATCTGTATCAAAAATTCACCCACAGCTATGGTCAGGTTGTCCAGACTGAAAGTCTAAATGGTACTCATCTCAAGACAACACGATAATGAGCAAGTATACAGAAGTATTGATATCTGATCTATCTATTCATCTATCTATCTATCTATCTGATCTATCTATCTATCTATCTATTTATCTATCTATCTATCTATCTATTGATCTGATTTGTCTGTCTGTTCCGATCGAGTTTGTTGCTTTGTCTGTCTGTCCTGTGTCTCGTCCTCGCCCTTGCTGCTGCCTGCTGCCTCGCCCTCGCTGCTCGCCCTGCCTGCTGCCTCGCCGCCCGTCTGCGCCGCCCCGCCCTGCCCCGCCCGCCCGGCCTGCCTGCTCGCTCTGCTGCCTCGCCTCGCCTGCGCGCTCGCCCTCGCGCTGCGCCTGCTGCCCGCCTCGCTCGCCTGCTGCTCGCCGCCCGCCGCCCGCCTCGCCGCTCGCCGTCGCCGCTGCTACGCCCGCTGCCCGCCCGCCCTCGCCTCGCCGCCCGCCTGCCTCGCCTGCCGCCCGCCCCGCCGCTCGCCGCCTGCGTCGTCCGTCGACAGAGTTGACATGTAAATCATTATACATTATCGAAAACTCTGTAAAAGGGGTAGTTCACTAACATTTTTCATGATTTACTCACTTGTCTTTATTTTGTGGAATAAAAAATACAAAAAAGATATTTTGAATATTTTTATCCTGGTAATGAATATCAGTGAGAGCCAAAACAACATTGATTGGACCCAACGACTTTCATTGTATGGACAAAAAAATATCTTTTTCAAAATATCTTCTATGTTTCACAAAAGAAATTCATTCGAGTTAGTAATGAGACGATGGTGAGTAAATGATTTTACTATCACTTCAGCAATAACATTGTCCTCTGGGCAGTCAAACACATTGGTGTCATTGTTATAGTTTTGATGCAACATAGACCTGTTGATGTGTGTGACAGAAAGCAGTGTTGAGGGGTTTGGTGTGTTTGCACTACATGACCTATGCAAACCAGCATTTCTCTCTCATTTTCTGTTTTAATATAAAAGAAATTGACCCACATGTGCGACCCACCCCTTCTGGGATCAGAGGTCATGGAGGTGGTTTGCTGTTTTCAGTGCTTGCCAGCAGCAAACTGCAAATCTGTAACTTTAGGGCAAAGGGCAAATATGAAAGCTCTTAAACTGATGGGGGAAATGACATGCAGAAGATTCTGCGCTTTAGGGCTGGGCACTCATTGCCATTAATATGAAAGTCCTATTTTTGGCCTGAGATCAGTCCAGCACCTTTCACCCTGATGGAATGATTTTAACCGTACTTGATTACTTTGTTTGTTTTCCAAACCTGAATGGTTATTTTTAGGTATTTCAAGGATTGACGCCTCTTGTTTGATTTAGAGCGGTAATCTTTATACTTATCACACAAAAATGTGTTTAACCTGTCACCTTCACATTTGACCATTTTGCCATATTCAGATTATGCACCTGGTCGGTCCCAGATCTCACCTGAATTACATCAAAGCTTTAAAAGTCTGTTAAACTGTTTCAGATTCTTGGCATTATCTTGAAGAGGAAACTTTGAGTTGAAAATTGATTGGTTCTGACCAAATATAGAGCAGAAACCCCAGAAGAAATAGGTGCTTTTCACTTAGCCCCACTGTAAAAAAATAGATTTTGTCAAATTAACTTAAATAATTGATGTGGTTCGGATAACATAATATTTTGAGTTTGTGATCAATCTCCTTCATTGTATTAACTCAATTTTTCCATTTCAATGAACTTAAAGTTTTAAGGCAACCAGGTTACTTATTTTTTTAAGTTAAACCAACAATATTTTTTTCACAGTGGAAATGTCATTTCTGAACTGATTCTACTAATTGCGACTAATTCCATATTGAATAACAGTTTTGGGGAATGTTAATTCTAAAAGTAATGTGTTACTTGGTTTCTAAATTAAAGCATTTATTTCTTTCAGACAACCCCTAAACCTTTGAACGTTAGTGTATATAAATCCACAAGTATAACCAATGGGGAAAAAAAATACCTGCTTTTTGACAGATTATATATTTGGTTGAAAACATCTGTGGATTAAAAACACACACAGATCGACTTGTTTACTTCTAAAGGTCAGTTTTTGCCACCTTTGCAAGAACTTCCACACTCTCTGCCATCAGGTTTATGGTTTCTGAAAATATGCCACAGTTTTCTTTCTCTAGCCTCTGGAATTCTTTATCTAGTTGTCAGGAAGTTGTGTTACCAGGGTTCATTCATTCACAGCTCATGTGATGTGTTTAAGGAAATGACTTGAGCATTGAAACATTGTATTATCAAATTTTTACCCCACGGGACATTCCTTATAGAACCGACCACAGCAAAACATCACAACACACATTTCCTAATGTACAGTTGTATTCAAAATATTCAACCCCCATTGCAAATCAGGTTTATTGGCAAAATGTCCATTTCAGCTGTTTGCTATGAACAAATAAAACAAAATTGAAATAGCTCAACACAACAAATGTTTCTAGTGGTTTCCCCAAATTCATAAAAATGTAGTGCCTTATATATCTTGTTGTATCCTGTTCTTTGTTTGTGAAGTGTGATGATAGCTTCTCTTAATCTTTTGGACCATTTTTTTACTTAACCATATTTCTTAGCCTGACTTCGTCATACTCATATTCTAGTGCTTCGTAGGGCTTTGATTATGAGGCGTGTCTTAACCGAACCAGGAAAAAAAAAACCTCTACACTCAATTGGATAGTCGGTAGACCTACAACCAATCAGAGCAACGCAGTAACACAACTACTTTGCATTTCACAGTTGTCAACAGAACTTACTTATTTTAGAAGTTAAATAACGAGTGTTGCTTCTTTAACTTGGACCTCCATGAGTGCGACCAAAGGAGAAACCACAACGACCACAGGCTTTTCATTACGTCCCAACTTCTTAGCGACCATCGGAGCCAGCTGATAAGTTACACTTTTGCCGAATCATGTAGGAAGGACGGCAAAAAATATCTTTCCGATCGACAAATGCCTTGATTGCAGTTTTCTGTTTGTCTATTAAAATTAATGCGCTGTCGATTTATTTTACAACAGACGCGACAGCGGACTCTATACATCTCAATTCTCCAGCTGCAGTCATCTCTGAGGGAAACCAGTTAGCGCTCTTTGATAACGTGATGATTACGTCCCTGAAGATCACCTGTCTATCATCGTATAAAGCCAATTTGATTGGCCTGCACATTTTTTGCCTGATCATAATTACCCCTCAATGGATCGAAGTCCAGACCGAACTTCCCGACCAAAAATGTTGTGGGCGGAGTTCAGGCTGGCATCCAGGCTACATATTTCTAACATGCAGTCAAACATGACACTCAACAAACCTAGCCAGTTCAGGTGTTTCATGTGTTCTAGCTCAAGCACACCCGTTGCAACTAATGAAGCCCTTGATTATTTGGATCAGGTATGCTTGAGACAACACCTGTTTTGCAGATTTGTACTGTTGTGAGGGATTCTATTCAGGGGTGGAATAATTTTGGGACTGCAGAAGTTATTAAAATGAGCATTTTCACTTGAATTTGGGGAAACCACTTTTGTGGAACCCATTTTGTTGAGCTATTCCAATTACTTTTGTTTGATTTGATCTTTGCAAACAGTAATCTGCACATTTTGCCAATAAATCTGATTTGCAGTGGGAATCTAATCATTGTGTAGCTGGCTGACATATGGCTGAATTCAAAAGAGCATAATAGCAGTTTGCTGTTTTGTTTTGCTAATTTGTTCCCTTTTTTGATAGCAGGCGACTCTATATATGGCATCCTCTGTTTCTCTTCAGTGAATTCACATGCAATTTGTCACTTGAATTCATTCCATTCTGAATTGTGCGAAAAGAGTTTTGTGGTTGAGATTTCAAAACATCCCCTGCTCACATGGAAGAGAAAAGAATTCATCATTATCTCTTATTTGTTTCATCAGTCCTTGAAAATATTCTACTGAGATTTGACCAAGAATGGAATAAATAATGATTGGGTGAGTGTTTAGAGGTAGTCTTGGCTTTTTAATACGTAATGGGCTCCTTTAAGCATCCGTATCCCTGAGGTTCCTCCCCAAATCATGATGGAAGAGCTGGCAACGGCTCTGAAGCGGAGCTCTTATAGTCATCAAGTGATTTTCAACACTTCCTTCAAGCTCCAGTGCATTGCACAACAAAAACCAAAACACAGACTCTGGCCAATTCCTAGATGTGTTCCAAAAAGAGCATCCTAAGGAAAAAGAGGAATGGAACTAATTTAGAGCAGAGGAAGTCATGGTTTTGGTCATGGTTTTTAATGGAGACATGCTCTAGGAAGTGCTATTTTCAACCCAATTGCATTGCATTGGGATATTACTCCCTAAATAAGGAATATGTGGCTCCAAGAAAATTTCTTTTTTCGATTTGATTGAAAGACGGTATGTGTTTTTTGGCAGAGTTTAAGCTGATTGAAAGTTATAACAGTGGTTTGGCAAAGTACAATATTACTCTGTTCCAAACCTAGAGTGAGCATTTTAAGAAACTCTATTATACTTCCTCCTATAAGATCAGTGTCGATTTAGTGTCATTGAGATTTTCCATCTTTTTTAAAATTAATATTTATTTCAGTTTTAGTTATTTTAGTACAGAAACTTAATGAAATTAAAATAAAATGTTGATTTGGCACCAAGATTAAATTATAAACTAGGTTTGTTAACACTTTACTCAAAGCCTTCAGACATAATACCTTATAAAATTGTTTTATGCTTCGTTCACGCCGTCGCATTAATTGTAATGTTCTACTATGGCAACACTATCAACGCCTAAATGAATCTGCAGCGGTCACATGGTACAAGTAGGAGCTCTATGAAAATTCCCAGCTAGCAAGTTGTAATTACGAGCTCTTGGAGAAGGTGAACGATGTGATAGAATCGGTACGGTAATTACTGACACAGCGTGAACAGACCTTAATAATGGTCTGTATAATAATTGTAACCACAGTTATTATATTATAATATCTATTTATTCTGTTAATAAATAAAATACTGTAAAAAATATTTTCATGATTTGTAATCACAACATTTTTTCTTTTGTCAAATCAACTTAGATAATTTATGTAGTTCAGATGACATAATATTTTGAGTCTCCTGCGTTGATTAAATTAATCTTTCATTGTATTAACTAATTTTTCCATTTCAATGAACTTAAAATTTTAAGGCAACCAGGTTACTATATTTTTAAGTTAAACCAACAAAAATATTAACAGTGAAATCTTTATTGTTACACCTATTGCATTAAAACGAACAACCAATTTCAGATGTAACAAGGAATATGCATAGATTATAATGCATTTGAACTTTTGTTAAAGTTATTAATGAAAAGATAAAATGCATTATGAATATTTTTTAGTGCTGTCAATTCGATTAATCACAATTTTTCACATATAAAATAAGTTTGTATATCCAAACATATTTACAATCTTTTTATGTTAAATGACAGCGCTACTTTAAAGGCTTTAAGTAAAGGGTTACCATACTTTTTTCTTTTTTCATAATATATATTTTTTTCCAGTTAACGATTGTTAAGTTTTATGGTTTTAGTTGGTATAAACTAGTATACTTCACAAAGATTATAATCCTAAACTAAACCATTTGGAGATCATTGGTCTTAATATAGCTAGATTAAAAGAGCTGCATTTTACAGGACGTGTGTAAAATAAAGCTCCTGTTTCATGCTTTTACACCACAAAACGGGAGACAGTAACACCTCCAGACATTGTGTTCTGGTGTTGCTTTGAGGGGCTCAGGGGCCACTTCCGGCTAGCTCATTTTAGGGGAGCACTGCCTCTTTTTTCCCATGGACCACTGCCGGCTAGGTAACCAGACGCAGATGGTACCTGTTACCAGCACAAACCTCACTTGTTTTCCTTTGTTTGAGTTCGAACCCCGCTGGTGGTAAAGGGGAAGCGCGGATCCGAACATGCGTTAGATGAATGTAGCGAGATCGCTGTAAGAGAGGATGGGGTATTTTATCAGATGACAGGATGTGGTGGAATGAAGGCTGAATTTATATAAATTTTTAGTCGCATTGTTACAGTATTTGTTTTAACAAGCAAATTTATACTTACTACTGCCATTGTACATTTCACCAGCTTCACAATGTGAACTAAACTTTAAAGTATCTATTCATTAATTACTTTTACTTTTTTTCTCTTCATGGCATCTTGCATTATAATGTTTATAATTGAGTTTATATTTGAGTTTTAAATGCACAACATAGGAATATATGATTGTTGTGGGCAAGTGATATTTTCAAATTAAGTATATAATAATAACTATTATGTATATTTTATACATACATACATATATATATATATATATATATATATATATATATATATATATATATATATATATATATAGC
This sequence comes from Hybognathus amarus, assembly GCA_030378365.1. Taxonomy (NCBI): domain Eukaryota; kingdom Metazoa; phylum Chordata; class Actinopteri; order Cypriniformes; family Leuciscidae; genus Hybognathus; species Hybognathus amarus. The sequence goes on from JAQIUQ010006657.1 coordinate 523,437, forward strand.
CTATATATATATATATATATATATATATATATATATATATATATATATATATATATATATATATATACGTAGTCACAAGTTTAAGGTCGATAAGATTTTTCTTTATGTTTTAAAAGAAGTCTCTTCTGCTCACCAAGGCTGCAATTTTTTGATAAAAAAATACACAAAAAACACAGTAATATTGTGAAATATTATGACAATTTAAAATAACTTTTTTATGGTAATATATATTAAAATGTAATTTATTCCTCTGAAAAAAAGCTGAATTTTCAGCATCATTACTCCAGTCTTCAGTGTCACATGATCCTTCACAAATCACTCTAATATGATGATTTTATGCTCCAAAAACATGTATGATTATTATCCATGTTGAAAACAGTTTTTTACATTTTTATTTCAGGATTCTTTGATGAATAGAAAGTTCAAAAGAACAGCTTTTATCTGAAATGGAAAGCTTTTGTTACATTAAACACTACCCTTTAAAAAGTTTGGGGTCAGTAAGAATTTGTATTTTATTTTTGGGGGAAATAAATAAGAAATCAATACTTCTATTCATCAAGGATGAGTTACATTGATCAAAGTTACAGTAAAGACATTTATAATGTTAGAAAAGATTCTAATTAAATAAATGCTGTTCTTTGAACTTTCTATTCATCAAAGAATCCTGAAATAAAAATATGTTTTCAACATGGATAATAATCATACATGTTTTTGGAGCATAAAATCATCATATTAGAGTGATTTGTGAAGGATCATGTGACACTGAAGACTGGAGTAATGATGCTGAAAATTCAGCTTTTTTCACAGGAATAAATTACATTTTAATATATATTAACATAAAAAAAGTAATTTTAAATTGTCATAATATTTCACAATATTACTGTGTTTTTTTATCAAAAAATTGCAGCGTTGGTGAGCAGAAAGAGACTTCTTTTAAAAACATAAAAAATCTTACCGACCTTAAACTTTTGACCGTAGTATATATATATATATATATATGATGTAATTTCTATACTTGATTTGGCTTGACTTTGTTAAAGTTTGTTATACTTATTATTACAATAATCATTGCTGTAAATCTGCACCTGGAGTCTTTCTGATATGACATAGGGTATTTTTATGATTCAGGTCCATTAGAAAAACAGTGTTTAGTGGGAAGTTTAGAGAGTACAAAGTTCCCCCATTTTCGTTTAATCCGTCAATGAATCAAATTACATATAATAAGTATGATTTTTCTTCGAAAGACAACACTTATTTAGCAAGGGCACATGAAAGTAATCAAAAGTGATTCATTTTAAAAAGATTTTAAAAAGTTGTTCTTTTGAACTTGAAACTAAAACATTTGTGTGTGTCTATTTGTACTACTAAAATAAAGTTAGGCTGCCAAATTAAGTGCAAAGCTCATTTTAGTTCCTGCTAAACAAATCCAATTAGGTCAATTCAAATAAGCTGTGTTCAGATCCCACAGCTGTCAGGCTTGCTTTTCAGCTCTGCAGAAATAATCGATGATTCCCCTACTTGAATTTCACTGATAGTTTACAGTCAGGGGCCATCTTTTCCCGCCTGTTCCAGTGGCTCTACATGCAGCATGTGGCATGTTTTGGATCCGACAGTGTCTCAGGAGAGGGAATGTGTTTGTAGTGTTTTGCAGTGTTGCATTTCCTTGTTGAGGTGGTCACGTTCCCTGTCCCCTGCTCTCTATTCATGCTGATAAGTCTTACCGCAGGCGGCTTGGGCTCTGAAGAGGTGGTTTGTGCACAAACGGCGGTGTGAAAGGGTGCCAGCGGAAATAACACGAGCGGTCCAGCCGATAAGATTACATGACCCTCACCTTTATCAGACAGGCCTGGGAAAAGCGCTGGGGGTCGATGAGTGCGATCTCAGCAGCGTCTGTTCATGAAGCCGTGTGCTGTGGGAAGACAAAGCCCTCGCTACTGTGAGAGATGACAGATAGTAGCTATGGGAATTATGGGTCATTTGAGCATGGATGGTATCGAAATAATATTTGTGGAAATGGAGGATGATGCATTGTCAGCCTACACTGTAAACAATTATTATCATGATTTATCAAAACTTTGATCTTTTGTCAAATTCAGATAACATGACATTTTTTGAGTTTCTTTGCATTAAACCAATCTCCTTCATTGTCTCAACTCAAATTTTTAACTTGCATTTTTTAAGTTAACCCACCAATACATTTTTGTGTTTACTGGACATTTAAGCATGTGATTATGTATCGGAAGCTTTGTGAATCAGATCTCACGGTCTCAAAATTTCCCCTTGGTTATTCTGCTGTTCTTGGTACATGTTTGAATCATACAGTTTCAAAATGTAAAAATGTTTTTTGATCCCACCACAAAGTTATAAATTGTAAATGTGTTCACCTAAAATACTTTTAATCTTATTGTACTTGTAACATTCAGAGTAAGATATATGATATATCCTACATTATATACAGGCATATTAATTATATTTAATAACCAGATGATGATCATGATGATAACCTAATAAGGGACATATTCATCAACTCTTCAAGCTTCATGCAGTGATTATTCTATTTGTCACTCCTTTTCTCTTTCTGTTTTTGACACACACATACACACACATACACACACTCCCTTCCGATCTCTCACCCCTTCCTCCTTGCAGTCACACATACACACCCAGTGATAATCATTCTTGCACCTTTCATGTCATAGTGAAATTGTCACCACCTTGTTCAATCACTTTTCCTGTTTCTCTTGAATAAAAATGTTCATACATCCTTATTCAATAAAACAGTAACTTCTAACTGATAACAGACAACGATGACACAGTGCAGTACATCATGTTGCCCATAGAGGACGCAAACCAAACAAATCAGAGTCTGTGTTTCCTGTGCCTATATACTTCTGCAAGCAATAGAGAGACTGAGAGAGGCTGAGTTTAAAATAACAAAATTGCACACTAATCTTGCTATTCATGCATTTATCGGACTATATACTGAAATCTGCACAGTATATACCTAATTCTGCCTGCTATGTTTAATATGCATCAATAAATTGTATGCTACATTGTGCATTGAACTTGTAAAAGTTCATATTTTTAAAACAGACACATTACATATTTTTAGATGTTCTGAAGTTATACTCTTATCATGCAAAAGTTAATTGTGCAAAATAAATTAATACTTTTATTCTGCAAAATTACATTTAATTGTCAAAAGAGTCAGTAAAGGCATTTCTAATGTTACAAAGTATACATTTTCAAATAAATGTTCTTTTAAACTTTCTTTTCATCAAATAATCCTGAGGGGAAAAAAATCCTGTATATTGGTTTCCACAAAAATACTAAGCAGCATGACTGTTTTTAACATTAGTAATAATAATAAATGTTTCTTAAGCAGCAAATCAGCATATTAGAATGATTTCTGGAGGATAACGTGACAAAGACTGGAGGAATGATGCTGAACATTCAGCTTTGACATCATAGGAATTAAAAGAACAATTATTTAAAAATGAAAACAGTTATTTTAAATTGGTAATAATGTTTCACAATATTACTGTTTCTGCTGTAGCTTTAATCAAATAATTTCAGCTTTGGTCAGCATAAGCTACTTACTCAAAAACATCAAAAATCTTTAGAAATTGAGCCCAAACCTTCTCTGTAAAAAATAATGTTGGTTTAACTTAAAAAAAATAAGTAACCTGGTTGCCTTAAAAATTTAAGTTCATTGAAATGGAAAAATTGAGTTGATGCAACGAAAGAGATTAATTTAATCACTAGAAACTCAAAATATTATGTTATCTGAACTACATCAATTATCTAAGTTGATTTCACAAGAGAAAACTTGTTGTGATTACAAATCATGAAAATATATTTTTTTTACGTGTTTGAAAGGCACTTTTTATATTAGTATTTTAGTATAGTACTAATTTATTAGTATGGTGTAGTAGGGCCTCTTTTTATGGCTGCGACGAACAGTTTTGGTGGAAACGGGAAAGTCGAGGCACACATTTATTTCTGCAGTAAGTTGAGCAGCTGTGGTTTTATGTTTTGGTGGTGGTGGTATATGCCGTGGTGGTATGCCGACATTACCCTGGATGCCATAGCTCTCCCTACACCACAAATACTGCTGCCCTGGTCAGTCACACATTAGCCAGCGAGACACGCGCCAACAATTTGTCCTCTTTTGAGCTCTGATATGTCTCCCATTATGCACATTCTCTGCATATTATACACCAGTATTAGTAGTATTCTATAATTAGTTAAACATGTTGTAAGATTTTTCAGTCTATGAAGGGGAATTAGACTCAGGATACATCTTAGTTAGCATATATAGGCTATGACCCAACAGCACAGATGGGTCCAAAGATTACCCCATGTAAGTGACCTGCAGTTCATCTGCCTCACCTGAGTGAAACGGCATGCGTGATGTCATCATGTTGCATGTTTTCATATGCAAATCAAAGTTCACCCTGGGCTATTAGCAGTTATTCCCCCTTCTCAAACATGCAATTCCCACCCATCATACTCCAGGGAATTCTCCAGTGAATGATCTTCTCTTTTTTGTGTGGGTCATAGGGCTTGTGAGGCAAAGCTGACCTTTAACTGGCATGGTTTTGTCAGATCAGATGGATTTGGCTATTTTGAGTCTAAACATGGGGAAATCAAGCAAATTCCACTGCAGAAATAGTATTGTAGCAATGAATTCCAATAGACTGGAATTTAGGTTTGACTAAAGAGCAACTGAATGCCAGTGATTTACTTCATTAACAGGGGAACAGTTTTACTGTGCTTTTGTAAACCGTCGGTTGCTGATGTCAGAATGCCTTTTTATAGGAACCTTATAAAACAGATGCTTATTGATCAATACAGCAATCAAATATACAACATAGAGGATACACCTAGATACTGTATATATTGCTACAATGCATTCATAGGTATCCTAGTTTGAGTGGATTACAATCTACTGTTTTACTTAAGCAATAAGGCTTTAATAAAACACACTATGTAATCTTTCCATGCTGACTGGAATACAGTTGTGCTGATGATCTCAGCAGTAACATGACACCAACAGCCAAGAAGCATAAAGGAGCTTTTCATGCAAATCAGCCTGAGATATAATGAAGTCAGCATACTGAAATGACAAGCTGATTATAAGGGCAGAAAATAAAGGACTGATGGACGAGCCGGACAGACGACAGGAACCAGTTCTGGTTGGCATGTCTGCTTAAATACCAGCCACTTCCTCTGCAGCTCTGGGCTTCAATGCTTCTGACTGTCAGGCAGATGAATGAGGCAGTAATTGTATGCATTTCAGCGTGTACATGCTTTGCTCAGTTCTTGCATGTACAGTGCTGCATAACAGCACGGCTTGCGTCACGAATTGCATGGTTGATTCGTAAGCAGCGACATCTGCCCATTTGCATAAACAGATGTTTGAGTTAAAGGACAAGTTTGGTATTTTACAATAAAAGCCCTGTTTTAAGATTTTTTATGATGAAATAGAATGGTTAAGATTGTTTTTTAGACAGATGCTGCTGTACCGAGAATTTTCAGTTTCTGTGGTTGCACCCCCACACCTTCGCAAAAGTTTAGCATTGGCGCACAGGAACAATCCTTCATAAAACGTATAAAACTTTAGTTTACAAAGACATGAAACTCACCGAGTGGTCTGGTGTGTTCACTGATATGCTCATACAAAAATCACTGCAAAAGATGCTTTCCAACAGGTTTTATCGTAGTTTTTGTACAACTCCATTGACTTGTATTGTATGTTCTGTGATGTACGGTATTACTCCGCGCCGGAAACGGAAATGAGGTTGTTTGTATTCTTTCTGTAGTCTTATGCAGTCGCGGTATCGTAGGCTACACTATACAAGTGGTTTGCTTGCAATTGGCAAAGGTGCATTATCGCCACCAACTGGGCTGGAGTGTCTATTATTCAAGCTCTCAACGGAAGAATGTACGGTTGTGAGGCGTTCGGAAAAATAGGTCTACAGTTTTACAACGAATGGTAAAACACCTGTTGGAAAGCATCTTTTGCAGCGATTTTTGAGCATATCAGTTAACACCCCAGACCACTCGGTGAGTTTCACGTCTTTGTAAACGAAAGTTTTATACGTTTTATGAAGGATTGTTCCTGTGCGCCTATGCTTTGTGAAGGTGGGGGGTGCTACCACAGAATCGAAAATTCTTGGGGACAGCATTTGTGTAATAAACAATCTTAACCATTCTATTTCATCAGAAACGATCTTAAAACAGGGCTTTAATTGTAAAATATTGAACTTGTCCTTTAACCAACGTTCTTGTTTTCATATTCATATGTTATTGTCTTCTGAAATAATTGGCTACTGTATATGGAAGCTTTTTGTTTTCTGCTTCAAATAGAAGATAAAAAAGGTAATTGTGAGATAAAAAGAGAAATTGTCACATGGTGAGATACAAATTCATAAATATGAGAAATGTGGATGCAATTTTGATGTACAAAGTTGGAAAGAAAGAAATGTGCAATTATGACCTCTCATTTAGGAGGAATAAAGTTGCAATTACCCTTTTGTTTTCATTTTATATTTTACTCTGAGGTGGAAGTAATTACATCTTTTATCTAATGATTGCGTAGTTGAATTTTCAGCATTATTCGTCCAGTTTTCAGTGTCACATGATCCTTCAGAAATCATTCTAATAGGCTGATTTGCTGCTCGAAAACATTTCTTATTATTGTTTATGTCGACAACAGTTGTGCAGCTTAATATTTTAATGGCAACCAAAAATACATTTGCTCAGGATTCTTTGATGGTTCAAAAAAACTGTATAAACTACTGACCCCAAACTTTTGAACACACTATAAATGTTCTTACGGACGTAACATGTAGTCTGACATCCATTTTTTTATCCTGATATTTTGCTGACAATATAAAGTGCCCAGCATCTGCCTAATCCTTGTGCCAGTGCATCCTTGCAAACCGCTGCCATACCCGAGCAGATCGAAATCAGCGAAGATCCAAGTTTCCACAGGTGACAAATCTGGCAGCACTCCGACTCTGTACTGGTGGCCCGGGAAGAGGCGTCCCACCGAGGACAGTTGTGGGTCGGCAGGAGTGTGCTGATAAGAAGAATAGTAGTGGGCGGTGGGGGGGTTATGGATTGGCCACAGCTGCAGGGGCGAGTGGTCAGCTTAATGGACAGCTGAAGGATGGAGAGGAAATGACTAAAATAAACTGCGTGTGATGTGTGCGGCCTCGTTCTGAGAGCAGCACTCCACCACTGCAGCTAACACATCTGGCCGAGAGACGTGAGAACGTTGACGTAACCGTCATAAATATTTAAAACAGCAGAAAGGTTGCAGAGTTGATTCACGCCATCCAAAAGTGTGAGAAAAAGTCGTACAGTGAGAGAAAGAGAACACGATTTCATACGCGCCAATCGTTAGTCAGCAGCTAAGGATGTGCTAGTTAGCATACTCGCAAACACGGGAGTGTTTTATATGATCTCCAGGTTACTGGGACTCCGTGGGAAAGGTTATAGGTCCTGTTTGCCTTACCATTGTCAACAAGTTCCACTCTACACAGACCCGGATCGGCCGTGTGTTTCAGGCTGTATGGCCACTGTGCTGGGAAACACCTAGCATCTCTGAGCTGCTTGTTTAGCGAGTGGCTCAGTGACCTAGAAATGTCAAACCACTGTCGCTAGCGCTTCTGAAGGACAGTGTCAAACTGAAACCATGCACTGTATACTTAGCATTTCGAAAATTGATGTCTCTATGTTGTGTTTAACACAAGCCGAAATGTGTGCGCAAGAAACCTTACCGTGTTAAGAATCTTTTTGATTTGCGTACACAGGCAACATCAGCGGTCTTTTGCGTAAAGTTCACAGATCAGTTATCAGTGTCACTATAATCGTACGATACTGCAAACTTGGCTCGTGGATTTACTCCGACCACCTCGAAATTTGTCTTAAATAATATATTACGTGAGAAACGTTTTAACGACATGTTTGTAGCCACAGAAGTTTATAAGTTAGCCAAAGTACCCATTTTTACATGACGCTTGCAAACAGATGCTCCGTTTTAATGTCACTTTAAATTTGTTCAAATAGGAATTCTCTGAATTCCCTAAAAAGTCCCACAATGCACCATGAAAACCAGGTAGCATCGATGTTCCGCAACTATATGTGTTTTTAAAAAAATACAAACCATTATTTACATATATTTTAGCATCAACATACATTGCTAGACAGGTAAGAAACAATCTAGCTAACATTTATAATATGAAAGGTTGCACGTATGACACAAGCAAAGTATTTATCATAAAGTACTTTAAACAACATGAAAAGATATCAGTTCTGCTGTTGTTCATAAATACCAGTAGACTAGTGATGTTGTACAATGAGGATGTTGTCATGTCGCCAGAGTCATCAGTGTCCCAATGTTTAGTGAACCCTGGGTTCATACCGTCCTTGCCAGTGCCCGAATTTGTAATTCACGACCTGGGATGGTAGGGAGCTGATTGAGACGCACCCTTTGTCTAATTTGCATACTGTACTCAGGCATAGCATTAGCATGTCAACTGCTCTGAGGTGCAGCAACCCAGGACAGACTCGCCTCACCTCAGCCCTCACCCTACCCCCCGTACCGCTGACATTTGACCTCCACTCTTCTGTCTGCCAATGAGGTCTGACAACAGCTCCCTTTACAAAGAACAGGGTCTGACCCTGGCCCTGTGAGTGTGTGTTTCATGTCGACTCAAGCCGAACTGAGAGGGCACAAGCAGCTCTTTGTGGGACAGAGGTGGCTGGGCTCGGTCCAAAGAAGTCCATGCAGCTGTTCAACACTGACAGCAGCTTCATTCGCTGCGCTCCGTGTACATCAATGTGTGTGTTCGTTCGTGTCACAGTTTGTGGTTTTGTTAATAGAGAGGAGATACTTTATTGATGATCTGACTTCATGCAAATTATGCAATGTAGCCTAGAGTTGTTTTGTAGTAAGAGTAATGCCTGGTTCAGATTACACGATTTTAGCCCGATTTTGGCACGATCCGTTTGATGTAGGGTGTCGTGGGATTCGTAAACGACAATGGGCGTCAGGGCGCAAGATTCGTTCTTATCATCTCATATAGCGTGTCATAGTGGGCAACAACCTACATTGTGTCTGCGATGCTTCACGACATGATGACAAAAAGACTAGCATTTTTAATTTTTTTAACGGTCGCCGACAACGGTTCCATCACATGCATGAGGTTGACCAATAGGAGCACAGAAGCTTTTCCGTACACAACTTACAAAAATGGCGAAACGAAGAGAGACGATGGTGCTAACGTTAAAACTAAAAGTAAAAATATATAAGAAAACAATATTTTACCTCAAGTTCTCTTTGGAGGATCGACGGCCCATACTGTCCTCTTCGAGCAATCCAGGAACGTGTCCATTTTCGGGTTTCTTTCTTTTTTTACTTTTTTCTGAACACAAGACAGCCAATACAACACTCACTGCTTCATCCATTGTTTGTTTACGTTCGTTTCCGAGAGTCACGCGTACTAGTTTCGCCTTCTTGATGACATAACGCGCGTCGTCGATGTTTGGTCAGGAAGCAACGTGTAGTCTGACATGTGTCTTGTCCACTACACAACAAGATTTTAGGAGTCAAAGTCCTTAATCTGACACAGTGACTATCGTAACAGACAAAACAATTGTGTAATCTGAACCAGGCATAAGAGTGTTCAATAATATATTCATATTTAACATGTTACAAAGTAAAGCTTTCGGCCAAATGGCCATACACAGTCTACTTGCACAACTTAAGCAAATTATGACATCGGAAATAACCGTAGTACATCATGGCATAGTGCAAATATCAGCAGTATGTTGCAGTACTATCAGCAGTAATACTAATAGTGATGCTAATAATCTAGCAGTTTGCAGTAATGCTAATAGTCTTGTCCACTTCAATGATGTATGCTAAGCTATGCTAAAATTGGCACCGCCAGAACCGAGATCGGCTGAATAAATTCAAAAATGGTAAAACTCAACAGTTTAACTCTGGGGGATTTGTAAAATGAGCTTATTTCAAAAAAAGCGGAGTATCCCTTTAATGACCATGGGAAAATGTGGCCAACCCAGGTGAGAACCACTGTGCTAAAGTAAGCAAAAGTTTCTAATTAATTTACACCTCATATATCTATGCAACTTTTTCTCTCCGTCCCAGTTTTGTTGTCTAGCTACACTTTCACGTGCCGGGTCCAGATTCCACTGACCTGCCCGGACCTGTAATTTTTCCAACCTGAACCTAGCTGTCAGTGCCGGTATATGGAAAGTAGTGTAACACAAAAGTGCATGGTCTATGTCCCATTAAGTCTTCTTAAACAGAACTGGCGATGAGGGGGGTCACAAAGCCTCATCTTGTGTGAGCTCTGAGTGAGGAGATTGCAAGAATGCAGACCCCCTCTGATTGGGCCGCTCCCCTGGTTTTTGCAGCTTGTGAGTTTGTGTGATTGTGGGTGGATGGGTGAAAGCTTTAAGCCTGTATGGATGATCAAAGAACTTGGAAATGTAACAAATTTTTTTCTAGTGTTTTACACCTGGCGGTTACGGGCTTTACAGGTTAGGACTTCAGTAGAAATAGAAACAGAAAGTATTCATGCCTTCATTTGTTCTCAAGGACAAATAACTGATATGGATTTAACACGCACATCCTTTTACCTTATTTGGAAAATCACCATGGATCCTACAAAGGTGTGTGTGTGTGTGTGTCTAGAAATGTGTGTCCCACAGTCATGTAGATTTTTGAATGTGACTTAAAGGAGTAGTTCACTTTTCAAAAAACTTTTGCTGATAATTTACTCACCCTCATGTCATCCAAGATGTCCATGTCTTTCTTCCTTCAGTCGAAAAGAAATTAAGTTTTTTGATGAAAACGTTCCAGGATTTTACTCCATATAATGCACTTCAGTGGGAACCACACGGTACAAGGTCCAAAAAGAAACTTTAAGTACAAACTGCAAACTGTTCAAAGGGCTTTAAACGACACCAGACAATGAATAAGGGTCTTATCAAGTGAAACGATCGCTCATTTTATAAATAAATAACAAAGTTTAAGTTTTATAAGCTCAAATGCTCGCTTTGCTCTGTTCTGTAACGCACGTTGTGACTCTCCTGTTCGAACTCGTTCATCAAAATTAACAAATCTTTTTCCGAGTCATTTGGTTTCATTCAGCGAAAGAAACGAACGAATTGATTCGGAAAAAAGATTTGTTCATTTCGGTTTAACGAGTTCAAACAGGAGAGTCACAAACGTGCTGAATACAGAACAGAGCAAGGCGAGCATTTGAGCTTATAAAACTTAAACCTTGTTATTTATAAAAAAATGAGCGATCGTTTCGCTTGATAAGACCCTTATTCATCGTCTGGAATCGTTTAAAGCCCTTTGAACAAGTTTGCAGTTTGTACGAAAGTTTCTTTTGGACCTTGAATCGTCTGATTCCCACTGAAGTCCATTTTATGGAGAAAAATCCTGGAACGTTTTCATCAAAAACCTAAATTACTTTTCGACTGAAGAAAGAAAGACATGGACAGAAATCATCTATTTACTATCCAATCCTCATCATTAAAAAGATTTTCCAACATTTACGACACAGCGCTTTCCCGCCATTGATGATTTTTTCCAGCAATCCACGTTTTTTTGTGATCTTCTGAAGTAATACAGCTTCTTTAGATACAAAAACAAGCAAAGAAACAAATCTGGGTTAACCAGGAGCTGATAGGAGTTGTTTTTGCACAACTAGCTTAACGCGATCCTTAAACATTCAAAGGCATATCAATCAAAACATTACAGAGAAAAAAATGTCCAACCCACTGACACAATCTTTTTTTGATGGACTCTATCTACTCAATCTAAGTTCTAATGAATTTGCTCAGAATTTGCTTCCTATCTAGACTAACCTGCCTTACACTTTACAAACTTACATATAAAAAGTGATGTGATTTTCTTTAACAATGTCTTGTCTCGCCTGGCCACCAAGCTCAAAAAAGGTGCACGCCACCCCTCTGTGTTTCCAGTGTTTTTCAGTTCTTAAGAAACCCCACAAAACTGCAGAGGAATGCCTTTTCATGGACTATTCAGTCTCTGTCTACATCTCTCTTTCTTTTTGCTGTCTCTCCCTCTTTTTCATCCTCATGACAAGGTGAAACAGTTCCATCAATGCAATCCCAGCATGTGCTGCCGCCAAAGAAACATCTGCGTGACACTGTCAGCTGTGAACAAACATGGCTCTGAAGTCCTCCCAGGATACAAACAGAGACACGGACAAAGACACCGGGAGGAAGTGATTCTGGCTTAATCCTCCATGTACTCACTAAATGGGAAGGTAAACCATCCCGCTGGCAGAGTGAGAACAGACCTTGTCCGTCCTTCCAGTATTGCATACTTGTTTACTCAGCTTTTTTTTGTCCACACATATATCAAAGCAGTTTGTTTAAAAGGGAGATTGGAGGCATTGAAGAGGTGCGTTTGGACTTGATGCCAGCTTTCGCCTTTGACGCCCACCTGGATGACACTTGTGAACTGTTTTAACCACACCCGCAAAACAAAGAGCAGCATTCCAATCATTATGTAAAAGCTCTTTTTTCTTTTCAGATGGAAAGAAAGACATTATTAAGATGAAAGCATCAGAGAAGAACATGATAAAGCAATGACTTTTTGTCTTCACTTTTAAGATGACCCTGCCTAAAAGACCAGGTTAGGCCAGCATGAATTTCCATGCTATTCCAGACTGGATTATGCTAGTCAGTTATAGTTTGGAGCCGCTTAAGCTAGTTCTTGGGTACACCAATATCTCATCTTGTACAACAGCATCCAAAACTATTGGTGCTTTTCGACTCGGCTGGCTTTTCGCTCCGTTTTCCATTGCGGACAGTGCCGCCACAAATAGTACCCAGTCATCATAGCGACACCTTTCCTTCCTTGTTGCCCTATCAAGGTCTCGCTGGATCGTTATCGGCAACCAAACAAAGGAACGTCTGTACTTCCTCGTTGACCACGGCGTATTCTTCCGAGTTGCCATAATAATAATAATAGTAGTAAGTTTAGTAACTTTTTTGGTTCTGAAGAAGTGTAAATGCTCACAACGGCGTTGCGCCTGCGTGCGTAGCCAACGCCGTACACTACGGCGTACCCTCGAACACGGAAGTATAAATTGGCCTTAACACACGAGCTCTTGAAACCCCTCCCTCTGCAGCAGCTCATTTGCATTTAAAGGGCCAGGCACAAAACAGTGTGTTTTTGCAAACCCACAAAAAGTGACAACTTTAACATGCTATATAAAAATATCTCTGGGATATTTTGTGCTAAAACTTCACACACACACTCTGGGGACATCAGAGATTTATTTTACATCTTGTGAAAATGGCATTTCACCACCCCTTTAAGTAGTATTTGAGGAAGCTAATTCATGTTTTAATTAAAATTATCATGTAACCTCAACTTAAATATTTTTGGTAGTGAAAACTTGACTAGCTTTATCTAATTCAGTAAATGTTAACTTGCAAATTGGCAACACAATGCTTTGATAGCATTATCATGACATATTTATTGCTGAATGAGTGCTGCAGTAAATAACATTTAACATTTCTGTTCTCAAACTAAGCTTGTGCGCCACTCGTCAATATGATGGTAACCCTCCAAAAATAAAACCATAACAGAAACTTCTAAATTAGCTTATCAAAACATTAAACACTACTAAATCTCCCACTTAACATTAATCTTGCAGAGAAACATTTTAAGTTAAATTTAAGTTTGTCTAAATTAATAGAAACAAGTTCATAAAATGAAAAGAAAATGTAACAATTCGGATTAATGAACTCAAAAGAAAAAAATTCTGAATATTCATAAAAGTTAATTTGATTTGGCCTAATTTGTTTAATTTCAGTTCACCCCACTCAAACCAATGTATAAATTTGAGCATTAGGATTTACAGTGAACACCACTAAAGATATTGATGATGAACCAGAATCATTAAGTGCAATCGGAGAACAAGAACTGATTTCCATTGTTATCCAAAACAGTTTGTTGACCAGCTTTGCTGTGGAATAACCTCTATAGTCACATCCTCTGCTGCTGCGACTTGATGCGACTTTTTTAAGCAAAGCGGATGAGTCAGCAGTCACTCACACATACGCACACACACACACACACACACACGTATCATATGCACATCACACCGCAGTAGGGTAACAAGGAGTAAGAAATCACATCATCAGTTTACTCATAAGCTCCAGTAAATCTTCATGGACACTGACAGAGTAACATTTACGTCTTTCAGAGGGTCGTAGACATCTCTTGTGATGGAAACTGTGGGAATATGTCATGTAATCTGCTGGGAGGGTGCGGATATTTCGGCGCTAAGTCAGCACTCAGGCAGAAACACGCACTCATGCCACACCTACGGCAGTGCTAAAACAAGCACAGACCACACATATACAGTATGCTTCTGTGACAGTCACAGACACAAATGATACTGTCCCTGTTGGAAACTCTGTTAACATGCTCGAATTCGGTACAACCTATGGGTGGCTTGCTGTTTCAGCTAGTTCAAGGATTATTCCAGGGTTCAAGTACTAAGCTCAATCGATTGGTTGCATAAATTTGATTTCCCCCTTCTTTAAAAAAAACAGCAACAGTGTAAACTCATTGTTTCAATAGTATAGCCTCAAGACATAATCAATGTGTGTTAGCATGAACTGTGAAAAAAATAGCTTACTAACTTTGTCTGTTTAAAGTTATTTCCAACAAATTTGTTGCCTCGGTAAATCAAGTCAGATTCAAAATTCTTGTTTCATTTTGCTGTCACATTAGAGTCAAAGGTTTTTACAGAGGGAATTTTTGATATCATAAATTGCTTTATAAAATCAGGAACATTATATGAACAAACCCCTCTGTAAAAAAAACCCTTCAGAATATAAAAAGGAATAAAATTGTAATGTAAAAATGTCTCAGTGTATGAGAAAAACAACTCATTTTGAGAAGATGGCCGTCAAAGATATTGAAATCTACCGACACATAGATAAAGTGCAATAAAATAAGTATTTGTATTTTGTATGTTTTCTTTAAAACACAAATAGCCCAACATTTCATGAAAAAAAGAGCATGAAGTGTTTTTGCTTAAAGTAAACGAGATACAAGTCCAAACGATTATGCTGCAAAATGCTGTTGATTGAACTTAACTCATCTTGAACCTGGAATATTCTTTCAAGAAGACTGGTCGGGACACCGGCATCTAAACATCTATGCAGTTTAAACCGCATTAGCACCTGAACTTGATTCATCAATCACACAAGTCTCTTTTGACCACCTGTGTTTGGTATAAATGAAAAAGGAAATTGTCTTTATCTGTCCTTTCACTATCAAATCAGGTGGTTTCATTGAAAGCACCCTAGAAGCTTAATTCAATGGCACATACACACTAAGTGCTCAAGTTTCAAAGACATTTTTAGGCGATAATAGCGCTGCTTCTAAATGCAAGAGGAACAATGGAAGAACTTTAGTCTCACATCATTTATCTCCTAGTTTCCCTAGAGTCTGAAGCCTGGGATCTGCTCCAGACATCTGCCCATTCACACGCTTTTGTGTGCATACTCCTTGCTCACTTTGTTCACATTGAAATATGTGTTTTGACAACTTCACATCTCAGTAGCTTTAGGGATGCCGCTTCCCCCTCGCCCCTTATTTCTTCCTCATGCGCTGAGATTGTCACATTTGCTTTTTCTTGTCTACTTTCTTTCCATTCTTGCCAGGTGAGCCAGACTAATCAGTCTTGATGCGTCTCTGACGTGCTGATTGGCCGCCTACTCACCTGTCAGCCACTGCACTGAAAAGAGGTTTTAAATGAAAGAAAATTACTTTCAGCTCCTAAAAATCGAAAGATTTTTTCTTAGTTTGTTTTTTGCAGTGTTGCCATTATTGGTTCCCAAAGAAAAACCTTTTGCCATTTTGGTTCGATTAAAACGAACCCTGGTGCGATTGCTCTGTGCAGTTCATTTGGAGTGTGAATGCTTCCAAACAAACTCTGGTGCGTTTCGGATGAAATATGAACGCAATGTTTACTAAAGACATGGTGTCACAAGATGTGACCCAAAGTAGGACTGAATGCTCAAGCATACCTATAGTCGCTGTGTTTTTCATTACAGTTTGGTACTATCAGAACCGTGTCTCTCACAGAAGATAAAAGCCATAAAATACTTTTTTGACGTATCTTTAGGCTTGGTGTTAAAAATGACAGCGTGAATGCTAAGTGAACCAGGAACCAGGATGTTTGATTGTTTAGGCCAAAAGAAGTGTGACCATTTAGACCTTAGTGTACAGTTATTTAAAAAAGAAATCTTAGTTTGAAGAACAATTCAATTATGTAAAGAACCCTTTTCCACTGTAAATACATTTTTGTGCAATGAAAAGTTTCCATTGAGCCAGTTAAGCGTCTTTTCTACTATCGGGCCGAAAAAGTTATTGTTGCCTAACCGTTGCAGTCGAAATGGATATGGTTTATTTGGTAACGCTTCCTTTTACAGTACAGTTCTTACAGTGTACTTACAGTGTACTCACCTAGAAAGTACTGGCTAATATAAGGTAAGTACATGGAACAGGGGTAGATTTGAGGGGTAGTTATTACCCAGTAATTGTAGTTACTAAAATAAGTACATAGTATTTACATGGGTAACTGGACTGTAAAAGGAAGCGTTACTGTTTATTTTTCTACCGTGGGGCTGATAACAGAGCTCTTTGGAATGTAATACAAATGCTCAGTCATAAATAGCATTGCATCTCACCTGTCAACACCATAGATTGATTTTAATACCTGCAGTGAACAGGGCCTATAATGCTAAAGTGCAGTGTTGTGCCTGAACGCGTTCATATTTTGGGCGAACGTGAACTGAACGTACTGTATTACTGCCTGATGAGCATTACTGTGAACTCGTTCATTCTGGTGTCTGTGAACGCAAACTCTCTCAGTTTAACTTCGTACAATAGGGTGCCAGATTTCTATAAAGCCTTCCAGGCGAAACCCCGGCTAAAGCACACGTAAACAGGCCTTAATATGTAGCGGAAAAACACCCAATCTGGCAACACCAGCCACCAGTGTCGCACCGCGGCCGCGTCGACAAAGGTGTCGATCATTCAAACTGGTTTATGACGAGGTCGTTGAGGATGGAAAAATCTTACATTTCTGTCCAAACTTTGCCCATCGATAGAATAATTGTTGTCTGAGGTTGTATATTGGCTGTGGCGATAATAATAACGCTCGCAACTTTTGGAAAAAAAGTTTTTTTGAAGTGTGAAATATGAACTGAACTAGTTCATTTTAAAATGTGTGAACTTTTAACTAGTTTATGTAGAAAGTGAACTTTTCCAACACTGCTAAAGTGGCGCAACTGTTCACTAAATCCACCCATCTGTCTTTATAGTGTTGCTCCTTCGATGGCTTAGGGTTTAAATGCATATTATTCATCTTTGCTATTTATTTTTTTAAACAAAATAGCTAAATTGTGCATCTCTCAAGTAAAATGTGGCGGCATGAAGTCTTTAAGTTTTTGGAGACGGTTTGTCACACTTTGTTTTTTTGAGTCATTCTTCTTGTACTCTTAACAACCTACACTCTTTCCATGTCCTTCTTTATTCACAGTGTTTAATTCATACAGAACGACGTTTCTCAACTGTGCTGAAACTTTTTCAGTTTTTCCACTTTCCAAAGTCTCAATAGTAACAAAACCCGTATGGTCTGAAAGTGTGGGGTTTCTCTCCTCTGAAACTGGCGACCATTAGGGGAATTCCACCAATTTCAGTACAAGGAGGACATGGATTTTCCACAAAAAAGAAGATATGTTCACTACGCTCCATTGGGCTGTACAGTTCAGTGCCATAGGCAAAACCGTGACTCCCCGTGCACCAGCTGAGAACATCAGAAGCATGTTTAGATTGTGAAATAAGTCATATAGAACGACCTAATCACTGTTTGTTTCTCTGTTTTGTTTGGTTTGCAGGTGGCCATGAATTTCACACAAACCAAAGCTTGTGCAGACATTAAAGTAAGTGCCGGTTCAAGTTTTTACGCTGCAGGTTCCATAGCTTCTGTATCTGAACTACTCTTAATGAAAAAGTCCTACTATAAAAGACTGCCTGAGAAGTTTGTCTTTTTTTTGGAATCCATCAAGGGTTGAAAGTTTCAGGTTTGTTTAAGGGCATATAGGAAGCTCTCTGCTAGGAACAGGAAATACCTGATGTTAACGTGATCAAGTTTTGTGGCAAAAAAACAAAACAAAATAAACATGCCCAATAATACCTTATGAAGTGAAATGATGAATTATTTATTATAAGAATAAACATAGAGAATGGTTGGCTTTTTGCTAACATTTGATTTGAGATTCGACTGTGCTTCATTCTAGTTTTGTTTGTTTGTCGTGTTGACTTTCTTGTTGTTTCCTTCTGTCGGTGTCTGGCATCAGACAATTTTGCCATATCCTATCACCCTGGCTTCATTTTGAGTTTTTCTACATTTCCCACAAGTATCTAAATACACATAGTTTCATGTAACAGCACGGAGGTGGGTGTTGTTTTAAGGGCTCATTATTTCAGTAAAGTGATAATGCATGTGTGTGTATAGGGACACGTCTTACCAGGGAGCGGGTGTTGCTGACAATGGCTCTTTCAGTTGTTCCTCTGCACATGTTGTGAACTTCAGGTCTGTAAATATTCTGTTTGTTGTGGTGAAATAGATTCAGATGTTGCATCCTTTTAATATCTGCCACATATCTCATTGTTTAATACCTGCAACTGGTCAGTCCTTGCATACATTTACAGTTAAGGCATACTATACTCTTGTATTTAACAATTTGATTTTATTATTTTTTAAATATTTTTTAAACCATTTTATGGTATTTGTCTGAATGTACTCCCTTATTTTTTTATATTTCATATCATTTTTATTTTTTATTTTCTTGTGTTGTTTTTTTTATTTAAAAAAATACTCATTTATTTTTATATTAAAAACATAATAATTGTTTTAAACCTATATATATATATTTATATATATATATATATATATGTATATACAGTATATATATATATATATTTTTTTTTTTTTTGGCAATTTATCTAACAACATAAGGAAACTATTTCCTTTTTCAACTCTTTGACCTTTAGACTCTGACCCAGACATTGGCCAAGCATCGTACCATTAGCAACAGCGGCAAAGATTTTCGGTATCACAAATGATCTGATACTTGAACCACTGAAACCCGAATTACAGTTAAATTCCTGTAAATGCTCTCATGAGGGGTTTCCATACTATTTATAAATCCCATTCATTACTAAACCTCATTTCATTAACTCTTGCCACTTATACAATGATTCTCTGAAATCCTGAAATGGAGGTTGTCTAGTTTATGAAATAAATTCAGTATTGACACAGAGATAATTATGGACAGTGGAACATATATGGCTTAAAGCAGCTTTGTCTGGATGCCAATGAGGAACAGTATAAAGTTTTGCTTGGGCCAGAGTGACTTGTTTGAATTGTAGTAAAGATGGTGGCACTTTAATCTGCTAAGCTACAGGCTACTCATGATGTAAAGTAGTTTTCCTAGTGCAAAACAGCAATTTATTCACAATTACATTGAAAATAAACACATTATCCAGGGTAAATGTGAATTTGTAGAATATATGTATGTATATAATATTTATAAATCTAATATTCTAGTAGATCAGTGTGTACTACAGTACATGCTACTGGTGCATGCATGTCATTTATAAGAAAAACCTCTGGTGAGAATGACTTGACACTTTTGACATGAACATTTGCACTTTTCAGTTCCTGGGATCATATCTGTGCAGCTGCCTGCTTGCAGCTGAGCTCCAGTTGAGTTTTCTAAAACCCCTCTGCACCCCGACTTTACTGTATGTTCTCCTGGAACGCTTTAGTGCGTCTTTCCTTGTGGTCTGTTCTCCCTGCGGTTCAGACATGCCACCCAATCTCCCGCTTATTGGACCCATCTGTCTCATTAGATTGTGTGTCATTGCTGGTACTGTTTTAAATGTCAGATTTGGAGACCAGCCTGTATCACTTCCTCTTCCATTAAAGACGTTAGAGAAAAACGCCAGGTTCTTAATAGAGTTGGCATGATTTCCCTACTGGGTTTAAGAGTTTTAGATGGTATATGGGATACTTCGTGATCCAACTGCATTTTTTTCTCGGTTGAAATTTTCCTTCCACCTTTACTTTATAAATAAAGTGTTCCACAAGGATTAGCCCAGGTAATAAACTCAAGGTCGTGCAATTCCAATCAAACACAGCCATGTCAAGTGCAAGTTTTTTGACGTTAAAGGGACAATGTGTACTTTTGTATGCATTTTATTATTTAAAATACATATTTTTAATTCATAAATATGTCCTCAATGGTGTACAAATACCTCTGCCAATTATCTGACTTATCCTCGTAAACGAAGAATTTATTATCTTTACATACATGGGACGGGTAGGTCCACGGAGGCTTCCAGTGTAGTTCCGCCATCTCTGAAAAACTAGCGTGACGTAACTGAACGCAAAAGAAGCAGCGGAGCAGAGTAGTGAGAGGCACTTGGCACTGTCCCGGCAAGTTTAAAAGGCTGCGTTGCAAATCCTTGTCACCAGAAAAGTCCAAAATGTATCGTAAAAGGAAACTTGACCGGAGATTACAAAAACACGAGTTAAAGGAGAACTCCGGCGCAAAATGAACCTTCGGTCTAATAAAACATCGCTACCTAGTCAATCGTTCTCTGAGATTTGTTTTCACTAATAATTGAATGCAAAAAGTTTTATCTGTAAAAACTGTTTAGCGTATAATGCTAGTAATGGGGGCATTTAATAAGTAAAAAGAAATCGCTCAGTTTATACCACTAACAAGACTCAAAATAGCCCCACACTCACACAGTAACATATTGAGGGTCCATACATGCAAAACAAAGCATTGAGAACTTTGTAAGTGTACAGACCGTTTAATAAGAAAGATATTTTATAAAGACAGTTCACTTTGTATACAGGCGGTTCCATCTTTGGAAAACATGCGTTCATGGTTCGACTCTGTGAGACTGTTTTCCAAAGATAGCGCCGCTTGTATATACAGTCTTAAACTGTCTTTATAAAATATCTTCTCAATGCTTTGTTTTGCATGTATGGACCCTCAATATGTTACTGTGTTAGTGTGGGGCTATTTTGAGCCTTGTTAGTGGTATAAACTAGTGATTTTTTTTACTTATTAAATGCCCCCAGTACTAGTATTATATGCTAAACAGTTTTTAGAGATAAAACTTTTTACATTTGATTATCATGAAAACAAATCTCAGAGAACTGTATTTAAATAACAGGAAATATAACGAATAAAGAAGGCATAACTACTTATTACAATAGTTCATGTTTTTCACAGTCAGTAATTCATACTGTAACATTCATTTGTTTGTTGTGTCAAGTTGCTGTTTGAAATATCAAACCTGTTCAGACGAAGGAACACTAGACAAAAATGCTATTAGATGGCATCTTGTCATAGCTTTTTGGTACATAATGGCTACCGTAGCTGCAGCGCACTTTTGAAAAAGCAAGGCGTTTAAATGCAAAATACATTTTTACCGCTAGATGGGAGAAATTCCTACACATTGTCCCTTTAATAACCATGCAAAAAAACAGTAAACTACCTCAAAACCTTCAGTAAATCACGTTGTGTGATTTATTGATATACTCTCATCCCATACATTTTTGCGTTTAAAGGGAAAACTTCTACAAATGCATACACGACAATGACCTTGTTGACCAACAATGGCCTCTGGAGTTTTCTTCCTTAAAACATTGTTAGTGAATTGTTAATGCCGAGGCATTGTTTCTTCTCTTATCTTCACTGACAGCATGACCTTTAACTACTGCCATGATGGTAATTTTCCATCTCGTCTATACATTATCACTGATTAAAGGGTTAGTTCACCCGAAAATGAAAATAATCCCTTAATTTACTCACCCTCAAGCCATCCTAGGTGAATATGACTTTCTTCTTTCAGCCAAACACAATCAGAGTTAAATTACAAAATATCCTGGCTCTTCCAAGCTTTAATGGGAGTGAATAGTAACTGAGATTTCAAAGTCCCCCAAAAGCGCATCCATCCATCATAAAAGTCATCCATACAGCTCCAGGGGGTTAATAAAGGCCTTCTGTAGCGAACCGATGCATTTTTGTAACCAAAATATCCATAATCATAACTTTATAACCTGTAGTCACTAGCTTCCAGTAACGTCTGTCTGTATGTTCATGAGAGAGCTCAAGTTCCGGTGTAGGACGTAGGAGTAGCGTAAGCAGGTCTCTCACGGTTCAAACAAAAGGGCTGGGGAACAAACTCAACATTTCTCTTTAAAAATTATTGTTTTAGATTTCGAATTTGTGACCTGTGTTTAATGTAAGCAATAAGGTACGAGAGGCTGTGCTGTATCGTGAATAAGTAACTGCTGGACGGCGTTGTTAGGCACGCCTGTTCAGGCAGCGGAGTGCCTGCAACCCCTTCAGCCGTTACTTATTCATGATGCAGTACTTGCCTCGAGATACCTTATTGCTTTTATAAAACAGTTACCACACAATAAAAATATTACAATAAAAAAATATGTATTAGTGCAACTTTCATGAAGTAAAATCACTAAAAGCCTTCCTTCCGCTAGAAAAAAAATAGTCCCTGACCGTGAACAGCAACAACGTTTCAATGTGTAATATTCATGCTCAAATAAAAACAACATAGGAACTGCAATGCTGCTCAGTGATAAATAGAACCGTTGGGTGAAGCGGTCATAGCCATTTTTTATCATGAATAAAGCCGTTTTACTAACCGTTTTATCATTTGCTCTATCCGCGTTTTCAGTGTTCGTCAATGCTTCATGTGTCGGCTAAGTGTTCCATTGGAACTGGACTCATGTATTGAAGTTGTGAAGTGGTAAGCTATTGATTTTAGTTCATAAAGTTATAAATATGGATATTTTTCTTGCAAAAATGCATCATTTCTCTTCAGAAGTCCTTTATTAACCCCCTGGAGCCTTATGGATGACTGTTATGATGGATGGATGCACTATTTTAGGCTTCAAAATCTTAGTTACTATTCACTCTGATTATATAGCTTGGTAGAGCCAGGATATTTTTTAATATAAATTCAATTGTGTTTGGATGAAAGAAAAAAGTCATATACACCTACGATCGCTTGAGTGTGGATTATGGGATGGTTTTCATTTGTGGTTGAATTATTCCTTAAAAAAAAGCAACCTTTGTTAAACATTTGACATGGAATATTGATGTGTCTTTTGCTATGCAATCCCATGGGATGTCTGGTTGGGCCTTTACTGCTACACTCTAAAAATGCTGGGTTGTTTTAACCCAACTTTGGGTCAAATATGGACAAACCCAAACGTTGGGTTAAAAATGTAATTCAAAAAAATTTAACCCAATGGCTGGGTTTGTCCATATTTGACCCAAAGTTGGGTTAAAACAATCCAGGATTTTTTAGAGTGTAGCTTGATAACTTAATGCAAGACAAACATATAGAAAACACACACAACCTCATGTATACGCAAAGTGTTGTTATTCAGCACCCTGTTTGCTGGTGCACAGCGATTCAATGAAGGAAACATCTGCCTGCGTTTTGCACTGTCTGCACCAGATCACCACAGCCGGCTAACTGAGGGAGAACTGCTGCACGGCACATCCACATCGCCAGAGCAACTGCTGCTGCTGCTCCTCACACACACACACACACACACTCACACAAGTGAAGTTCTGCTTCAGCATACCACCAGCATCCTCCACAGCAGCTGTGTGCATGTGTCTGTTTGTGTATGTGTGTCAACACATGAACTTTCTCTTTTCATCCACCAGTTGGGAACATGGTCTTCACCGCTGGCCATCAGTTCTGTTCCGTATTCATCTGGAGTGTGTGGACATACACACGCACACGCTCACAGTTCCTGTGTGGTAACCCTGTTTAGATACAGTGGGTTACATTAAGCAGATCTGAGATCAGTGCAGTGCCACACAGGTTTTTCATTAAGGCTCATTTTCACCCATATTCAAACTGATCTAACAAGAAGTCAGAAAGCTGATACAGAAATGAAATGTGTCAATGAAGTTCCACTCGGATCTATTAACCTGATGTGGTTTTAGGGATGTGTATGTGCTCATTTAAATGTAGTTTTCTAAAGGAATAAAATGTTTGGTAACACTTTACAATACGTGTGCACTAATATTCATTAATTCATGCTTAACTAATGCACAGATAATCATGAGGTAATGTATAACTCATGAAGAACTAAACCATGAATTAATGATTACTGCATCAGCAATTAATAAAGAGTATATATGATTAATAGATTAAGTAATACTGTACATGAATTCCTATTAATTCAATGTGTCATTGAGTATTAATTCCTTAATTTGCACATAAATTTGCACTAACAATAAAGTAATTGATCATGTATTAATGCATATTAGTGTACCTGTCATATTATCCGGAAGTTGAAATACAAGGCTTTGGCTCTGGTAATTACCATATTAAAAAATCTGCCAGTCAAGTAATCTGGTGTTCCTGTTGTAGAAAATCAAGAGCTTCTTAAAGCTGAAACTGAGAAACAATAAGGAAAGTTACAATCCATAAGTAACAACTGTACATAATTAGTTAACTGGGTTAAAATGCAATAAAGCATTAGTCCCAATTTGAATCCATGGTTTATCCGTCATTCATCAAAAATTATGGATAAACAATTTTTCTCCACATAGAAACAAAAGCAGCATATATACCATGAAATGTGCATTTCATGGTTATATTTTTCACAGGAAGCAGAATCATGTGAAGCGCTGAATCAATGCATTTACTGCATGTGATTGCTATAATGTGATAATTTAATGCTATTTCCATTTTTAGTAAATACATTTGACTATGCTCTTCTATATATAGGAGCTCTTGTAAATTGAATTGATTGTACATTTTCACCACAGGTTTGGTAAATAACCTTGATGTGTGCAATGTCATGGTACTTTTCACCTGCAACTTCCACTTCCACATACACTGTAATATTGGGAAAGGTCATTGTGATATTGCTCTGCTGTGTGTAGTCCTTCTGGAAGTTACGAAGCTAAGTCAATATCAGGTTCCCCAGAGAGGAGGCTCTTTGTCCAGAAGAGATGGCTACCACAGTGACCCCATAAGTCCAGACTTCCACCGGCCCTTTCTGTCCTCTCTCCCAACCACACAAATAGCCTAGCGTGGGTAGGGCGTGATCGGACGTTAAAATAATAATATCCCGTTTAGCAAAAGGGGAAAGCACACGCACTCTCATTCCCAGAGTGAGTGGTGGGAAGAATCGATGATTTCCTTTTTCCGAGTCTCTGAGGATTAAGGACAGCGCAGGTCCCGGGGGTGTCTATCGTATTTATAGTCATCTCGATAAGCTTGCGGAACTTGTGAGAACTTCTCATCAATGAATCAAACAAGGGAAACAAGGGATCATGTGGAAAGTGCATCTCCCAACCACGAGCACGTAGTATCTTGTATCTTCCACACAATGGCCGAGCAGTGAGGGTGTGTGACGTGAGTGCGCTGAAGACGGCAACCTGAGATTGAGCTTTTGAAGTGTCAGTCCAGGTTTCTATTGCTCTGGAATTGTCAGGCATTAACCACAAGTCTGTCCCGGGGTGCAGCGCCCTGAGCGAGGGAGTGGGGGACTTTTTCTCAGGTGAAGTGTTCCTGGGCTTTGTGTGCCACCGCAAATTGGTATCCCATACACGGAGTATGAGAAGTGCTCGAGTATCAGAAATGGATCAGTGGCCTGTGCTGGGCTACTGACATTGGGTCTCTACTAATGGGGAAAGCCCCAGCGCATCCATGCGTGACTCTATTCATGAGAATGCCAATTAAGCATCACATGTCAAGACTGACACTGTGTGACACTTTATCTGTGTGAAACTTTCGAGCTTGATGGGGAAGAAATAAATGGCAATTAGAAATGGGAAGATCGATGTTCAATACCAATGTTGTACTGTATTGAGAAGAGTGATACTTCTGATATCCTTTTTTCAAGGTGATCATGAACTTTATTGTTTTATGTTTCCTGGGGTGCACTTAAAGGGCACCCAAAATTCACTTTTACATGGTGTTTGAACATAAATGTGTGTTGGCAGCGTTTGAGCAAAACCACCCTAGAATGATAAAAATCCACCCAGTGTTTTTTTTACAATCTCAATAAATCATATGCACTGTCTCAGAACAAGATGTTCTAAGATTCAGCGCTTTGTGACAAAACGGCGCTATACTACACACGGTACCCTTTATCGTTTATATAACACGCGAACTCAAGGCGTCATAAATCCTTTAGCGTAAAATGAGACTACCCTGACCCCACACCTAAACCTACCCATCACAGCGCGTGTTATATAAACCATAAAGGGTGCAATGTGTGTAGTATAGCGCCGTTTTGTCATATAGCGTTCTATATGACGCTAAAGGATGAGAATGCGTTGGGTTATGGCATAGACCCCGCCCTCGGTGATCTTTACACCATCCTTCACTGTTTCAACGACAGCTGGTAATGTCTCTTGGAAACATAAGTGTTCTGTTGTGGGATGGGATGTTATAAGGACATAGTAGTTTTGTACATAACCACACGTTTATAAATATATATATTTTTAAAGATATTGTATTAAAAACTGCATATATTTTCTTGCCATCTTCTCACATTTGCCACAGAAGCACCTGTATGACAAGTAAACATGACGCAACAGGTCCCTTGCATAAATGTAATTTCGCTTGTACATTGCAAACTTTATCACAGTATGTGTTTGTAGTTTTAAAAAATTGCGCCAACGTTAGTATTTGTGTGTGTCTGTGTGTTGCACATCCATAATTGCAAAGGGGACATGATTACAACTCTATAAACATAAATGTATCAAATAACCATACAGAGACATACTGGTCCATTCTCATTTGTGTTTATTCTGCCGGAGTTTCTTCGTCATCTGGGTCTGATCAGAGACTATTTATATATTCCGATTCAAACATTGTGTATTTGCGTTGTGTATTTAGCAGCTTTAGTGAGGGAAAAACCAATCCCATGAAGCATTTTGAAAAGCAAAATTGAATTAATAACTATGGAGAAATTTAACTACTAATTTATACCAACGCATTCTCATCCCAAGGCGTCATATACAACGCTTTTGCCAAAGCGTAGACATCCAATGTACATGACACCGTTTATCGTCAAATGAGACGCTTCATTTATGGTAGGTTAAGGTCTGGGGTAGGGTTAGAGTAACACCATTAGGAGGCGCCTTCTGCCCCAAATATATCTTCGTCTCATTTGACGCTAAAAGGATGCCATGTGCATTGGATGTCTACACTTTGGCAAAAGCGTCGTATATGACGCCTTTGGATGAGAACGGGCTCTTATATGATATATTATTTTACGTTTTTTTTTGCAAAATATGCATTTATATAAACAAACTATTGCAGTGATAGTAGAGTTGATAGTACTTGGTGTCAGATTGAATCCCTAACGCGGGTGTTTTAACTGTAGTTAGATAAGAAAAGAATTTGCCGTGACATGACAGATACTTGTCTTTTTATGTAAAGTCAAGGGGTATAGAAATGATTTCTTAGTTAGCAGGATCCAGCTATGATCTCCCTGAGATGAGCTCCTCTGGGCAGGGTGGTGATTGTCCAGCATTGAGGACAGGCCTGTGGTCCCTCAACAGTCACAGAAGCACCAGTGTACATACCAGCGTGTCCCAGAGCGAGGGCCAAGCAGCGAGCCCACCCAGCTCAGTCCCTCCGCAGTCTACCTTCCGCGTTCCTGGTGGGGTCCGGCCGAGGATCAAGGGCAGGCCGCACGTCAGGGGACACGATTCATGAGTGCCGGGGCCCGGCCATCACTTTCAAGCTATGGCCCAGGAGTGTAATTTCATCAAACGCTATTTCCTGCAGATAAGACTCAAACATTTCTCCTTTTTTCTTATTTTTAGGGTGGGAGGGAGCAGGAGTGATTGACATGATTTCGACTGTGGAATGTGATTCATCTGTAGCTTGTGGTGTTGCAACGTGTCAAGTTAAGGCTCATCTGCCAATGCATGTGTACAAGTATGCTTTATGAATAGCCGCTTATCTGTGTTTCGTTGTGTTCAGCCCCTTTGCATTCAAACATAACGTAACTCCGCTCTCTAGCTCTTTAATAGCTTAATCAGGCCCGTATTACACTATTACTTTACTCACCCAAGACCCTGCAAATTGTTTCCAGCTTTGAGGAAAACCAGTTAAGATCGTTTGCAGGCCCTGATAGGAAGCCGATTTTAATTTAGCGTATTTGGTCCTTGTTCTCTCTCTTTTGGTTTTGTGTTTAGACTAGAGAGTCCAGTCCATGACTCCGATTTTTGCCTTATCTAACTTTGTTTGACCTCAGTAGCATGTTCCTTGCTGTTGGCATTCCCACAGTTGGAATTTAAAGGAAAGTGTGTTGTGTCAATGAATGTGAAACATTAGAAGCTCATCTGAATCTGAACTGACTGACGCTGTCACAAGGGAAAGGAGGACAGGCAGACGAGGACAAACACTTACTTCCTTCCACGTGCCTGTGATCCCAATCATTCATAGATTTGCACACCCAGGGAGGTTTGGAAGTCTGTCCATCCTGTTCATTATCTGGAGGCCTCTGGCCATTAGGCAGGAATGAGAGACCATCACACAGGCTCATCTCCAGATAGCGTCCTGACTCATGGTCCAGAGGGATGGAGACCTGAAAGCCCCAACAGTTCTCTTTTCCGCTGGCTCTGTCTCAGTTCATCACTCCCAACCTGCTTTCATCTGGCCTCACTCTCTCTTTTCTCAGTTTATGGCCTTCCATGTCAACACTCTTTTGGAGCGGGTACTGTACACTGGCAGCGATTCACAGTGCCTGGACGTTACTCATTTTAAGTTTGGTTGCTTGTTTATAGCATTTTATACCACGGGCTGTTTAAATGCTTCAATTCTGATTGGCTGGAAGGTGTGAATTAAAACAGTTTAATGCACAGGTAGTTCCAGTCAGTTTGATTACAGTTTGAAATTAATCGGCTACTATAAACATTGGTAACTATAGTTACACAGTTACACTGAAGAGTCACATGAAAACGTTTATTAAGTTGGCTGCTTTTTTACTCTTTCTCTTTTAATAATGAATTTAAATAAATGTGATAATTCGTTCAAATAAAGAGCAATCCGATGGCTCTACTTTATTTAAAGCGGATGGGGTGCTAGAACTAACAAGCTGACGTCATTTTTACAGGTCTGTTAAAAAATTACACTGTAAACATCAGTGACAGCTTTAACTTCTTTTTAACTTGGCATGGTATAAGCAGGATAATCCATGGCTAGCCATGCATTAAAGGATTTTACGTATGCAACAGTGATTGGTTTTGATGCAACAAAGCATAGACTTATAGCGAAGCTTATGCAATCAGCGCTTCATAGATTTGGATACTGTAGGTAAATTGGAATGCTTTTTATAAACAGTAGAGTACAGACTGAGCTGAACTCGTTTCATAGTTGATGAACTGTACCTGAATCAATTTGATCAAAATCAAATTATTGAACAGAACTGAATCAGCTTGTGTGTAGCTGCATTACAGCAGAATTTTGTTTCATATTTGGTAAAGTTTACATCATTGATTGATATTTTCCTGGTTTTTATTGTGAAGCTGCTTTGAAATTATCTGTATTGTATGAAACGCTATACAATTAAAGGGGACTTGACATTACCACTGTACATATGATATTTTTCCGCTTTCTATTCTGTTGATTCTCAAACAGATGAAAAAAAGGACCAGTGATTCCCAACCAGCACTAAATTTTTCTATAAAAAGACTTAATGACTTAAAGACTAAAAATTAGGGCTGTCAAAAAATCAAACCAATTTGATTTAAACTTATTTATTTGATCAATTAAAGGAGTAGTTCAGATAAAAAAAAAAACTTTTGCTGAGAATTTACTCACCCCCATGCCATCCAAGATATCCAGTCATTCTTGCTTCAGTCGAAAAGAAATTAAGGTTTTTGATGAAAACATTCCAGGATTTTTCTCCATATAATGGACTTCAATGGAAACCAAATGGTTCAAGGTCCAAAAGACAGTTTCAGTGCAAACTGCAAACTGTCAGAAGGGCTTTAAACGATTTCAGACGATGAATAAGGGTCTTATCAAGTGTTCGCTCATTTAATTTTTTTTAAAAATATTTTTATATAAATAAATATATATAAAATACATATATAAAATATAAAATTAATATATATATATATATATATATATAAAAATTATATTTTATAAGTCTAAATTTTCCCGAATCAACTTGTTCATTTTGATGAACGAGTTTGAACAGGAGAGTCACAAACATGCATCACAGAACAGAGCAAGGCAAGCATTTGAGCTTATAAAACTTAAACTGTTTCGCTTGATAAGACCCTTATTCATCCTCTAGAATCGTTTAAAGCCCTTTGAACAGTTTGCAGTTTGGACTGAAACTGTCTTTTGGACCTTGAACCGTTTGGTTCCCACTGAAGTCCATTATATGGAGAAAAATCCTGGAAAGTTTTCATCAAAAACTTTAATTTTTTTTCGCAGGAACACATAGGAACACATTTCTAATTTGGTGTTGATGAAAGGGAATTTGAGCCTTTTAGATGGGCCGTGGGGTTAATACAACAGTTGGGAAGCACTGGTATAGACTCCGCAGCCACCATCTTCCTTTCTGCTTTCCAGCTCTCATGCATATCAGTGCACTCATAAACGAGAGCAGAAAAGGAGGGGATATTTTCAGTTTTCAGATTGGTCCATGGTCTTTCTCATCCTCTCTGTCTCTTTTGACGTCTCTCGTATTTCTTGCTGTCTGGCGCACCTTCCTCTCTCGCTCTCTTTTCTTTCCGTTTGACTGTTTCACCGAATGACTGCTCTGCCTTGGCCTCTTCTCCATTTTTTAATGTCTGCCGCTTTTATCTCAGCCCCAGTCATCTGTGCCATCTATGTAGAATGTTTAACAATGTCCCCTCACAGTCATCTCAAAGATTCGCCTCTCTCAGCAGACTCTGTTCTGAAAGCCCAACTCGCCAACATGTAAATAGTGCAGAGTCTTTCTCATTACCTCACTCGGTATTTTTAGGTGCCTCTTTAAGAGCAGACACAAGAGAAGCCCATAACTCACAAGAAAATCGCAGACAAACCAAAACACAATGCACCGACTACAGTAAAGCAGTGCAGTAAAGCATGTGACAGTGCCCTGCAAAACATGTAAAGAAGTCAAGGTTGTCCTTATTCCTTCCCTCCTTTTTATGTCACATTTGAAAGTGCTTTTGAGTAATGGTCTTGCTTTCCATTGTAGTGTGGGAACAGGAGTTGTCTGAAGAGAGATCACATCATCCATCGCT
The DNA here is from genome assembly GCA_030378365.1 of Hybognathus amarus. Lineage (NCBI taxonomy): Eukaryota > Metazoa > Chordata > Actinopteri > Cypriniformes > Leuciscidae > Hybognathus > Hybognathus amarus. The sequence goes on from JAQIUQ010006657.1 coordinate 554,892, forward strand.
ATCCCTCCACCCATGTGCCTCTCCCTCTGCTGGTACGAAGTGTCCCGGTCAGTGACAACAATGTCTTTAAGGAAAGGAGGAAGTTTTGCTTTGTCTGCTGTATTTGTGGGGCTCAGCATTAGCGGGGTGTTTCCTCCCTGGTTCCTCTCCAGCAAAATTACCTTCAGCTGCAGTCGGAGCCAGAAGATGACACACATCTGGGAGTCTGGGCCCAAAGCCGAGGTCTTGATGCTTCTGCTTATGCTGTAGTCATCACGAGGCTCTCTTCCATGCTTTCTTCCAGGAAAGGACTTCTTCCAGTCCGTTCACACTGTACAGTCATTAGACTGTTTGGAAACGGAGCATGGGATTTAGGAACAAATCACAAGGATGTCTTTTCCCTTTCCTTCACTATTCACTCTTTAAAATCCATTAATGTGGCACTTAAATAGTTAGGAGGCAATGCTATCTCAAAAGTGTTGGGGACACAATTATAATACAATACATTTTTCAGTTGCATAAAGAAAATCAGTGTCATTTTTCCTACTCTTGCCAAACAAAAGAATTTTTAAATATAATTGTTATTTTCTAGAAAGACGAACCTTGAAATTCTCGAAAAGTAAAGAGGATATCTATCCTTGCACTGGCATGCAATTGTATAGCTTAAATCAAAGCTTAAATTTCTCTTACTGCATTCATGCAAAATACATGACATTGTTAATGGCCCCTGCAACATATCCAACATTTTTGGGCCAAGTTTGGGCCAGTTAGGGGTGTGAAACCAGAGTGCGAATCACCCCACCATAATTGGGGGTACTGCTCCTTCACTTATATGACCATCATGTTCATCTCTAGATCTCATAGTTCTCTCCAGGGTTTGAAATAACTTATGACTCTTGGAGGACCCCCTAAAATGTATGTAATTATAAAATGCTAAAATATTCTGAAGACTACCTTGCTACACAATGTAGCCTACTGTAGGCCAAATTATATGGACCAATGTAAGGGTTTTTCCTGGCTCAAAATGCTGGCAGAGGTGGCAAATGGTGGTGAAGATTTTGTACGTTTTAAAGGGATACTCCACTTTTTTGGAAATAGGCTCATTTTACCACTTCCCCAGGGTTAAACAGTTGGGTTTTACCGTTTCGAACCCATTCAGCCAATTTTGTGATATTTAGAAGAATATCAGTAACCAGACAGTTACTGGTCTCATTGACTTCCATAGTATATTTTTTTCCTACTATGGTAGTCTATGAGACCAGAAACTGTCTGGTTACTGATATTCTTCTAAATATCAGAAAATCGTCTGAATGGAGTTCGAAAACGGTGAAACTCAACTGTTTTAACTCTGGGGGAGTGGTAAAATGAGCCTATTTCCAAAAAAGTGGAGTATCCCTTTAAAGATAAATTCTAGCCTGGCTAATGTCAGACCATGAGACGTGGTCTGGGAACCACATTCATTTTATCGTATCTAAGGTGTGGTTTACGAATGCCCAGAGCCATTTATTGGGTGCTACGACTGTCTATAAAATGCGCCTGTATGTAGATCATAGCCAATCGTTTCAATTATACCAGATGACGTATGTAGAGCGAAAGAAATTAGACGAGGAAGATGATGTGTCAGAGATTTATTTGCGTTCCATACTACTTAGAACAATATCTAAGGCTGCATTTAAAGGTAACTTCGCGTCTGCTGCCATGTTTGGTTACCCCCTGGTTTCCGACAGGTTTGACTTCGAACTGCCTTAGTAACCATGGCGACAGGCGTCGACAACTGGGTTATGCCGGTTATAAGGACGCTCACGCTGTTGCTGTTTTGTTTAAACATTATGGACCATGGTAAGAGGACTAGAACGAAGATCAACATCTTTCTAGATGCCGAGATGCTGGTTCTCTATCTCCGTTGCTTCTAGCCACGGTGGTTAAAAATGGTATGGTCCATAATGGGGGTGTCTGAAATCGCTTTACATTTAAAATGTTCCTACAGTGAAAATAGTAGTTGACTTGTAGTGTAACTGTAATTATATCCCCTCCCCCCAGGTACCCACTGTAATTTGAATGTGTGAAAATGCTCATAGCACAAAGCGCTACTTCAAAGAGGTGACTCAGAATTTGTTTCCACTGAGGTGATCATCCTCCATCCTGTCACCCGTAGTCATAAAGAAACACAGAAAGTGACGCCACATGCACCTTTAAGCTGTATGCATTGTTGAATTGCTCATTCTTGTTTCTGGTAAAGAGAACCAAAGAAATTACCTAAGCTCAGTGCACAAAAAAACAAGTCTGTCTGTGACACAACGGGTTACACTGTCTGCTGCAGTTTAATGGACAGACTCCAGAGTTCTTCCCATCTCCATTCAGCCTCTGTTACAGTGAGAAGGCTCCATCGGAGTGGATCGTGTCCAGCAAGGATTCTCCTCTCACACTTCCTCTTTTTCATCTGGCCGGAGCGGTTTCCTGCCCCCTGGATGCCACGAGGCCATAGGGGCGGATGTGTCCCGAGGAGGGCTTTCCATTAGTACAAAGAGGTGCTGAAGAGAGAAGGCTTCATCCTTCCTTCCTTTAAAGAACCCCAAAACATGACATCATAGACTTAAACCTTAAAGGGGTTGGGAGGAGGAGGAGGAGGAGGAGAAAGAAAGAAAAGGTTGAGAGCCATAGAAAATACTTATCTTCCCTTTTTGAAGCATGGCAGCTCAATCTGACCCCAGACTTCCAGGAGGCTTTGATCAGGCTCAGCTTTCTGTTTCCAGAAGGCTACAAAAATATCCTTCTTATTTGAGAAACGTACATAATTTCGTCTCCCTCTTTCCCTTTGCATGGAATCTAATAAAGCAATGAAACTAATAAAGTGAATTAGGACCTGAGCCGGGCACCGGCGCACAAGAGCCCTTTATGTCTTTCCTCCCAATATGGAGCTCACAGAGTTGAGCTCATGGCTCACAGGAAGGTCTCCAGCAACGTGGGGGAACAGCTCTAGTTTGGCGTGCAATGTCTGCAAGCAATCCGCACACCTAAATGTATAGCTTTGAAGTCAGGTATTTTGAGGGGTCTGCTTTCACATGGGGCCCATTTCCTTCTCAAGATGGATGCAGAATGGGTTTCTGAAGCTTCGACTGCAGAAAAAGGACAAGACAGAAGACAGATTTAGAAAGCTAGATGGTGTAAGACCATGTGCTGTGCCATGCCTACAGTGGCCTAAAGGAGAAAGATTGAGAGAGAGAGAAAAAAAAAACGGTTCTTTCATTTTACTGTGTAGCCAGCTGTACTGTACTTCTATACACTCTGCTGAACTGCCAGATAGTAATCAATTATAACCCTTGTCACTTGGGGCCATGGGTATAGCAGCTGGCCACAGGAAGCACGAGTTCCATAGCCTCTTAGCCAATCAACTACCTCCAGCTGTCCCCACACTTAACCACCATTCAAAGTGTGGCTGCTGCGTGCTACTGACGAGGTTCGCTCACCGGACTTTCTTTTCCAGTTCTTCCTTCCTAATTCTCAACAGCGCAGATACATCCGCCTCAGGCTCTGACCACCACCCTCCCCCTAAAGCGTCTCTCTCTCTCTCTTTCTTTCTCTGTCCCTGCTTTTTGACACACTCTCCCTCCGTTCTTTCCTTTGTCTTTTCTGAGTCTCATTCTCATTCTTTTCTTTCGTGTCTGTGAACTTTCGTCTTTCTTCTGCCTGCTCTTCTTTTCTTCCCTCATGCTCTTGGAGTTTTTTCACAGGTGTTTTTGTGTGTGTGTGTGTAAGGGGGGGATTTGCATGTTCTCTGGATATCCAGCCTGTGGAGAGCAAGCCAGTCGGCAGATCAAAGCCCAGCCCTGTAAAATGATCTGAAAGAGTCCCCCATTAGCATCCATCAGGGTACCCTGAAAGCTCCCCACTCGGCTGAGGGGGTCTGAGGGCCCCCCAAAGTGAAAGGCAGTCTGCGGAGAGAAAGAATTGGAGGGGGGATAAAAAACAGGCAACCCGGCTGAAGACATACAGGAAATATTTTAGGAAGGGAGGAAAATTCCCACAACACACTGAGGTCGTTTTTTCTACTTCTCTCTCTCTCTTCCTCTCCCCTTGTCTTAGATTTCCTTATAGCGACGAGGCCGTAAGCAGAGAATATCTCCATCTGTGCACCATCTCGAGCGTCGTATCCTCTCTCACTCCTCTTTCCTCTGTCAGAGGGTCAAGGTTAGTTCCGACTGCGGCAGGGAGGGAGCGTTTTAACCTGGAGCTTCGTGTGGTGTTAACGAGCACCTCCATTTGTCAATTTGAGCGCTGAACTGATCTACTTCCAAACTGGTTTTGGAGGCCCGGCGTGAGCTTTGTGCCTTTCAAAGGCCTGAACTGTGACTACAAATCTGCCATCTGGTTTTACATCAAATGTATAGTCTCTCCTAGTGCTGTTAGTCCTCCACACTAGGCTCTCGCAAAACCTTTGGTGCCCCCATATGGAAGAGAACAAGGGGGCCCCGCTGCAGCAGAGTTATGTAACCTTGCGGCCCTCCCATGCTACCAGCACACATGCTCAGACACACTCTGCTTGCTTGTCCCTTTGTGCCGACTGTTCCGGCATGCGCATGTGTTGTAGATTTGATTGATGGCTGGACAGTATGTCTGCATGCAATTTACTATATATTGCAACTTTGTGGCTACTCAATATGTTTGCATGATAATTTGCATTTGAATCTGTAGCTAATTTTAATGTGTGAATGCACGTTCGATTGCATGTGCGCTAGTCCCAGTAATGGATGTCCCGTTTGGCATGCCGAACACTCGGCTGTCCGACTGAGGATGAGTCTCTCAGCCACTGAGGGAAGAGGATGTGATCTCACCCGTTAAAAATCCAACCTATGTCGTTTGCTGCTCATGACTTAATCCAGGCTTCTTCTTTGTGCTAAGCAGCCCCCTTCACAGCCCACCTCCCTTTCTCCCTTTTTCTTCTGTCCCCAGTTCCTGCTGGATAGGAGAAATGAGGCGGGAATGGGCGACTGCGCTCTAAAAGACTTTGGCAGATGCAGGGCTATCCTACTGCCTAACTCTTCACATTATTCCTGCTGTCATTAATGCTGTTGTGTGCGTAAAAAACATCAAAACTGGTTTGCTAAAACCCGCACACACACTTTCAGAAAAGTTAGCCCTACCGGCCATTGTAATTGTGCTATAGCCAACAACACCACTGCTCAACAACTGTCCCGGCAGCTGTTGGGACACGGCAGATGATGGTGGCACATCATAACTCAGGCTGCTGTGAGAAGCGCTGGCAACGCAGCGACTGCAGTCCGCACTTCCTGTCCGAGGGCAAAGGGCCTCTGTGTTAGCATGATGTAGCAGGAGGGCTCACAGATGTCCCTTAAAACTCTGGCCGTGAGCTTTCACTTTCATTCAGCAACATCTGTTGTCACAAGTGTTGACATACAGCAGATCATCACAGCAGCTATAAATAGTTTCGGACAGTAATTGCAGAGCATGTATGTACAGCTAGCATGAAGTGTCTAAATGAAGCCACATAGTTTTAAGGTGGTTGCTAGAATTCCCAAAGCATAACTGTGGTATTCGGTATGCTCATTCAATCAGAAGATTCACGGGAGATGTGTCATATAGCTTTGGAATGAATGCACATGCCAATCTCATTGCAAATTATTTCATGAGGATGAACTGACTGTTTCTGAACACCTCAGGGGATTCATTTGCAACGGCGCCAATAGAATCTAATCTATTCTGCGTGATGTGTGTCATAATTGTATCTTTTATTATTTTACGGCAATCATATTTGACACACGACAAGGACAAGGAGTATTTTAGTTGTAACTGTCCCATCATACATAAATGCACATTTGGCGTTGTGCATAACTCCTCATGGAATGTGTCTTACAAGACTTGCTTCCTTCCCACCATGCTATCTGCTGCTTTGTCTGAGGAACATCCAGCCCCCAATACGGCCCAAAACATACATACTCCTCAAATCTCATGTGCTGAAAGGGGGCCGAGCACCTCCCCTGGTAATCGTGTACAGGCAGCCTAGGTAGCTTAAAACCTTGTTGCCGACACAAGTCTCGGGAAAGCGTTCCCAGCACCTCCATTCCATTGCACAGCGGATGTCATTACCTCGCTCCCAGCCTGGATCCCTCCTCTCCTCATAACATCCAATTGATTTATCCTTGATTGTTTGAAGCTTGCCGATTACAGCTGGATTTGATCCATGTGAGGACGGCGCAGAGGGGTCATCTATAACAATCATTTTCAGTGGCTCATTATTCTAGGGCCAAACAACCCAAAGACCCAATTTCCTTCTTGGCTGTCCATAAAACTGACAGATGGCAGAAACCTGGAAAGTCATTTTTTTTTTGTTCTTATAATCATTAACCCCTCAAATGTCAAATACAGAGTCTCCCCCACTCTCAAAGTTCTTTTTTTTCCCGTTTTTTAAAGGTGAGGCATTAGGGGGCGGGACAGGAAAAAGAATGTGAAATAGCTTGAGGGTTCACTCACCAAAGTTGAAGTTTTCATATGATCTGCTTCAGGATGTTGATTTGGTACAAAGGTGTTGTCACATTGTTTGTCTTGCTTTATAGTTGTTGTTGTTGTTAGGTGTTTTAAACTGTGGAATTCCAACACAATGTCCTTTTTCATGCAATTCTGAAGGTTGTGAAGACATGGGACAAATCGCCTGGCCTCTGAGAGTCTCTCTGATTTCTGGGGGAAATGCCTCTGTGATAAATGCAAGGCCTGGAACAACAGCTGAAGTAGGACTTGGCCAGATCCCCCAACTGTTCTGAGACACGAGAGCAGTTTCCTCATAGCTTGGCTCAGGCTCATGAATGACCTCTTAGATTTTTTCCAATAATAACCAAACTCCTCTACTCAGCATTTAAAACACCCCTTTCTTCCTGTTCTTTTTTTACTTCTTGTCCTTTCTTTTCTTCGAAATTTCCACCCCTGTCATTCTGGCAACACCAATGCAAGTTCAGAGCTGAAACCTAATCTATATCACAGCAGACTGCAGGGCCCGGGACAGAGTCTGAGCAGTGAGTGGGTGGGCGAGTGTGTGTGTGTGTAGGGGGTTATCAAGGGGGGCTAACAAGCCTTTTTTTCTTTCCTAAAAGAAAGATGAACACTGCTGTCTTATAGTATCCCTTTGGTGGAATGCTTTTAAATTCTATATTCGTTTATATCAGACGCATTTTAGCACAAGATTTGTTTGTGTCATTGTGATATTTATGCTCTCTTTTGTTTCTTTTTGGTTCTTGTTGTCATCCGTCTACATTTCTTTTCTTATTATTAATATTATGCTTTTCAATAATCAGATCCAGGTTTACGCGTAAACCTGCGAGGAAGATGACAATCTGGTAATTTGCGCGGAGTGACATTTTTACTCTGCCATCTTTCATTGCGGTCACTGACCTACTGTAAATATGTAGTTAATCTCTCCCCTGTGTGTTTGAAATGTCACGGCTGATGAGAGAACATGTATTTGCTTGTTACTGGATTTCCTAATGGAATGCACACTTTCGGTCATACCCACGTTTCATGTTTTAATAAGCAGTCATTATGGAGTATTTATTTTCCTACAGGGTGTGGGAGCCAAACCTGTTGGTACACTACTGATTCATCACTCCCCGGCTCACCATGCCTGACACCATGGTTTCAACTAGTCACTCATGTTCTTGAAGTGGGAAAAGGGGGGTGGAGTCTGACGACAATCAAGGATTAAAGGGAAAGTTCACCCAAAAATAAAAATTCTTTCATCATTTACTCACCCTCAAAGATATTTTGATTAGCACTATTTTGTCCATACGATGAAAGTAGTGCATCCATGACATAACATTGGACTCAATTGACTTTTTTTGTGCTCCACAGAATAAAAGAAGTCATACAGGTTTGGAAAGACATGGGGTTGAGTAAACTGTTTAATTTTTTGCTGTGATCTGTTGCTTTAAGCAGACCCGTTGCGAGTTCTGATTTGACATTTTTTAGGTTCCTCAAAAACTCAAATGCACTTGTGTTTCAAGGTCAAGCTGAAAACACTCATGTGCCTGCACTTTTATTTCTGTTTTGGAGCTCCACTCAAAGTTCAATGAATGGCATGTACTGTATACGCAAGTGTGGGTCTATTAAAGTGAAAAGAAGGGAGGGGAAAAGAGATGCCGAACTTTATATGACTTTTCAATGAATGGTGGAGGGGAGGGTAGCAGCCACAGCAGGACAATTCCAATGATGGCGACCATTCATAGACACAGGAAATGCTTGACCTCACACCCTGAGAGACGGCAACAACAGCCTGCTTGTGTTAAAGGTGTTATTGGGTATAATTACCGCTTGGCAATGAAGATGGTCTACCAACATTCCCCTTCTGATACCATCCTAGGATGTGGTTTATACACAATTTGTTTGACCAAAAATGATAATCCTCTCATCATTTATTCAACCTCATATCGCTCCAAACATGTTTGATTTTTCTCTCTCTGCGAGACACAAATAAAAACTACGTTGGACCCCACTGAATTGCATTGTGTGGCCAAAAAATACTAAAAACATTCTTTAACTCTTTCTCCGCCATTGCCGAAAATGTCTGGCTTTCCGTGTTTTCAGTGTCATACGGTCAGGGGCGCTATTAGGCATCTTCTGAAAGAGTACTGAATCACCTGATCAAAACACAGGTGAAGAAGTAGATGCTAAAACAAGAAGTAGATGCTAAAACGAAATACATGCTAAAACACTCTATCCTGATCGTTTTCAATACTCATAATTCCAACTCCTGACTCGCTACAGTGGTTTTGACAAAACAAGCTGTTTTTATATTGCCAAAGGCGTAGCTTGTACCAAGAGCATGGTGAGCTGAAACCTGTGTACGTCACGAAGTGCGGAACATCCAATAGGAAAATTCAACAGCAGTAGCCAGCTGTTCAACCTGAAGAGGGCAGCACTAAGACGTTTTTACACCATATATTGTAGAAATAAAACACTTTATACACAAATGTCAAAAAAGTTACTCGAATCAGTGACTGGTATTAATAAAGATCCATTCTTACAGATCATTAACTAAAAAAAGTTGGTTTAGGGTTTAGTTACTCTTTAAGCATATACATGATCATCTACATTTAACAGCATAAAAATCAAAACGGCCTGAAGCTACTGAATGAAATGTTGACCCAGGATGAGGTATAAGACTGTGAAGCTTTGTTGATTGACTCGATCTGCTCCAACTATATTTTTGATCATCGTTCTGAAAACCCATCCAGACGTCTTTAACAAAAACACGAGTTTCACAGCTTTTTCCTCAAAATGTGGATTTTTTAATTAAAATTATCCACATTCAATGTTGATAAAAAAGGAACGCATGAAGCTAGAATAAAAAAGGTTGTTGTTGTTGTTTAAAAGCAGAAGGTCTGTTCTTTGTTTTTGTATGCTCGGATATTCATACAACAAAATATGAAAATGATCAAAAAGGCTAGTGGTGGCTGGCGACGTTTTTCCCAAAAATGCTAGCGGGGAAAGAGTTGACTATTAATGCAATAAGCATAGGCACCCTTTGAAGCTTACCAAAACTTGTTTGTCTGCGTGCTTATCCCAGGGTCAGCTCAGGGATGTAACTGTCCCTGTTTCCATTTCACTAATTGGATGCATGTAACGACATTACCTAGATGATGGTTTTGATGGAGCATGTGACAGGAGTTTAAAGAACCACGCCATTTGACCTCATTTATGGACCCCAGACTCAATTCTACTATTGTGCAGATGAAGGCTTGACTAAGGGCGACCGATTCAAGCTCTGGTGGCATGACCGCCGTAGCCCGTAATGCGTTCCCATGCTCCCATAGGCCCTGCGTAGGAATTCCAGAGGTAGCTTTACTGCTGTCACCTCACTGCCTTTCTCCATGGCTCGTCTGTTCATAACTGCTTCCATTCACTGTCGGCAAACTTCCTGAACTGCTCAAGCTAAGCAGTGTGTGGAAGGGGACATCGCTTTAAAGGTCTTTTGGTCTCTCCGAGGCATCTTTTATGGCTGAGCACTGGGGTTCAGTATTGGTCCCTCCCCAGTTCATTAGAAGCTTGTTGTCCATTCTCTTTTTCTGGCATTCTCATGGAGAGCTGTGTGGAAGTCAGGGGGGGTTGACCCATCAGTCAGGAGGTCTGACCCTTGACATGCTGGGAAGCTCTGGAGAGTGGAAGTCGAGCCCTAGAGAAATTAACGGGGAGCCGAGACATTTCCATCCCACGTCCCCAACTGAGTTTCTCTTCTCACATTGAATGGCCTCTTAGCATTCACAGCCATAGATTGAAGTGGACAGTTCTGAATCCTGAATCAGCATGGAGGGAGGGTAGTGGAGATTACCTTGCAGAGAGATGAAGAGGGTGGGGGTGAATAGAAAGAAAGGAAAGGGGAATATGTAGAAATGGAGGCTTCAGACTCCTGAAGCCCTTGTTAGGGAGAAGATTTCAGGTCTGCTTCCAGCCACGGTCGCTGTTTACACTCCCCTGCCTCGCTAAAAATAGTGCTCTCGACTCCGGAATGATTCAGGAAAAAGGCTGCATCCCTTTTTATAGCCTTTGCATGACACAGCATGTCAGTGTTGTTTTCTTTCCTTTTCCCTCATTTCCCCCTGTTTCTCCGACACAAAGCATCCCTGTGTCTTTGGCGAAACACATGTATTAGATTGGGAGTGCGGAAAGCAAGGGTCACACTCCTGTCAGTAATTGCAATGCGATTATGAACGAGCTAACGTGATTAGGGCAGAGGAGTGATTGAAAGGTGAGTGCCGGCCTGTGATGTGGACTGGCTCTTCAACTATGTGGAGGAATTCCTGAGGTAATGGATCATGAATGGCTTTCTCTACCCTAAATGTAGACAGGAGCGGGGCAGAAAGTTGAGAATGAGTCTACCTCTGCTGCTTTAGGCATGCATGTCTGTAAGGATGGCTATGTGTGGAGAAATGGGGAAAAAACAGGGAAAAAATTTAATTGAACATTTTGCATTCTCAAGTTTAACTTTAAAACCACACTCTTTGAAAAAAAGGGTTCATTGAGGTTCTATATATGAAGCATAGGGTTCTTTACTCAACTCAAAGAACCTTTTATGCTAAAAAAGGTTCTATAATATCAAGACGTAATGAATCATGCTTGATTTTTGGAGGAGAAAAACTGAAATGGCACTCTTCCTGTGATATTGAGTAACTAAATATATACATTTTCTTAACCCCCATATCTTGAATTTTATGATCATTCATATGCATTAATTAATACATTTTAGGGTCTTGATATTTGTCAGTAATATTAAATATTTCATCGGATGTTAACTCATTGTTACTTCCATATAGAACCTTTTTCCAGGTTACTTAAGATCCCTAAAGTGTTCTTAATATTCAATCCTTAAAAAGTGTTCTGTATAGAACCTTTTAGGGGTTCCATGCTGCATATACATAAGGTAAACAACCTTTTAAGGTTCTATATAGAACCTTTTCTTTTAAGAGTGCAGTATAATGCAGATTTCTGCTGCTGTGACAAAGTTAGGGATGATTCTATTTAAACACACAGTATATAAAATAAAGAAGGGTGTTTTGTCTGCATGACCATGCCCTGACACATGGTTGTAAATATATAGTAAAAACTTTCCAAACTGATATAAAAAGAGGTCCCTGTAAAGAAGTTGCTGTATTGTTGGTTGCTCGTAGGCATTTCACTGTAAAATTGACTTTTCAAAGTTGTCGAGAAAAGAGATTATTGTAGTAGTGTTTTACAAGAAAATACAAATTCAGTTTTTCTTCAAAATGTCATGTTTAATTCAATGTTACTTGCCATTTCTTTGTAATTGTTTGTTAAATTTACTAACAATTTCTTATATAAATTGTTTCTACAATTTGTTTTCTGCAGTTATTTTTTTCAGTGTTATCAGGAGGCAGATCTGCACGCCTATTCTGTCGCTGCTGATTTGCATAAAGTAAACTCTGTTGAACTCTGTTGTTTCATCGTCAACTCAAATTGCTGCTCTTAAAGGGATACTCCACTTTTTTTGGAAATATGCTCATGTTACCACTCCCTCAGAGTTAAAACAGTTGAGTTTTACCATTTTCAAACCTATTTAGCCGATTTTAAAGGAAAAATACTACGGTAGTCGATGAGACCAGAAACTGTCTGGTTACTGATATTCTTCTAAATATCAAACAATCGGCTGAATACATTAGAAAACGGTAAAACCCAACTGTTTAAATGGGGGAGTGGTAAAATGAGCCTATTTAAAAAAAAAAAATGGAGAATCCCTTTAAGGTTACTTTATGGCCCTTTGTGGGTCAGGATTCTCTAGTTCAAAATATACAAAAAACATAAAGAATGAAAGTGCTTATTTTGTTGCATGACCATGAAGTGATGCGTACGTATATATATTACTCTAGTAAATTACATGAAAATTTCATTATGTGTATAATTATGTCACCATGTAGGTAGCTCTGATTCTCCGAATCCCTTTGAATAGAGTTATCATTTGATAAATATTTTAAATGACTTAGAATCACTCCAAACACAACAAACAGTTTAAGGCAGAATAGAACAAGTCCTGCTTTCAGATATTGTGTGTTTATGTCTGTGTGTGTTGTGCTTATTTTATGCACAAGAATCTCATGGTCGCCACAATGGGATAATATGTAAGAATATATTTCTTGCATACAAACAAAGTCACACAATTTGTCTTGCAGAAGCAAGATGTTGTGGTGATGATAGAGCAGATAATTGTTCACAAAGTGGCACTCGGTGAACAGGTGCATTCAGCTTGAGAAACTTGCATTTCTCTAAATGACTTAAAAACCCAGTTTGACTCACTCTCAGTTTTTCCTTTTTTTTCTTTTCATTCTGTTCAGTGGAAAATGATCCATGACACATTTTTGAAATCAAGCTGATGGGCACATGCGTGCTGTCAATTTTGAATAATATGCAGAAGGTTGCCTAATGAATGTCTACCATAGTCTGACTAAATAGATTCAAAGTTATCAATGCATGATCATTATCTTTTTATTAGTGTGCATTTGAAATAAAAATTAAATTTAGAAAAACGTGTTCATGGGTACATGTGCAGGTTCAAAATGTTTCCCCTCTAAGATGGTCTGACTAAGCGGAGTGTGTGTTAGGCTGGGCAAGGATTAGCCTTTCTCTGGCCACGGATTTGAGACCAGCGTGAAATTTTCTCACTCAAACCACTGGCTGCTCCTGCTTCTGATTGCATTTAGAAGGAAAAGCTGTGCATAACTGCTGGTCTAGGATCAGTTTTTTTTTTGTTAGCATATTGGTGGAAAACAAAACGGGTTTGCAGCATTGAGCAATGAAGCCAATAACAAACTTATCTGTTGATTTCTTGAACGTAATGGCCAAACAGACATACTAACTATACGTAGCTTTGCAGCTACTGTCTGCTTATCTGCTAACACTATTTTCTCAATTTAAGTCAATTTATTCTCCTAACTCTAACCTAACAGTCTACTGACAGTCTACTACAGTGTACTGATACTCCAATGAGAGTTAGATTACTATAATGATGCAGTTGAAGAGTTGCTTATTAGAATGTCTCAAGTGGACTATTGAAATAAAGCGTTACAGGTAACTTATAATAAACAAAGTGTAGACCTTGTGTTAAATAAGAGATTCAATGTGCTGTCACATTCATCAGGAACTTCCCTCTGTGCGGTGTGATTGCGATGAATTGAGTGAGTGACAGATTTTTCAGCCCATTCTCACCTAAGCTGACGCCTTGGGAAGCATTTGACCATGCTTTAAAATCTGACGCTTCAGGCGCCCTTTAGCGTCAGTTAGATGACGCCCAAGGATTCGCGTGTAACCCAGCGCAGTCTCATCCGCAATTCGTCATATAACTGACGTCTTGGGACGTCTTTTGACCATACATCAATATATGCCTTTTTAGGGCCCCCTTAGACGTTATCGGATCCTAACTCTACCCAGACCTAAACCTAACCCTAAACCCAACCCATCACCTAACTGACGTTAAAGGTAAAGCGTCAGTTGTATGACGGCCCGGGATCGTCATCGACGTTTAAGGGGGCCATAAAAAGGCATTTATTGACGTATGGTCAAAAGACATCCCAAGACGTCAGTTATATGATGAATTGGGATGAGACTGTGTTATGTAACCCTACCCTACCCAGACCGAAACCTACCCGCGTCATAGGAAAGTGTCAGTTAGATGACGCCATAGGATCGCGTCATGTAACTGACACTAAAGGGTGCCTAAAGCGTCATATATTGAAGTATATATTGAATTCGTTCCGGTGAAATCACAAATCAAAATGCGCACAAACGTGTACCTGTTTCTCATGGGTTCTAATCCGCTCTCGTATATTTTTTTTCCCTCATCAAAACATATACAACCACTGATAAACATTATATCAATTCAACCACTGATAAACATTATTGGTTTTGATGAGGGGAAAAAAAAACTATACGAGTGTGGATTAGAACCTCAAACCTCCCGAGTCCCGACATGCTAGGCAAAAATACTACCCCTGGACCACCACTGTACATATGCAATTAATGGCGTATACTCTATATACTCACTATACTTTGGACATTGTGCTCATTTTTTACATCAGGAAGCTACAGTACATCGTCTTTCAAAACATGACCTAAGAGAAAGAAAGAATGCTTCATTGTACCCAGCACTTTTGAAAATGCCCTTCCGAATACGTCTCTGTCCCGTTTCAAACCAAACTGACGCCCATGTAATCATCAAACTCACAGATGAAATTCAACCAGATTCGGAGTCACGCTGGTATGGAGACGGGTTTGTTGAGGATCAGTGCCAATGAGGTCTTCACAGGGGAGAGTCTAGTTGACGCGATCTCTGCTGACAATTCAGGGATGCGTTGTGGTGGTGTCTAGGCTCTGGTCCATCATCTGATCTGGATACAATTACAACGCATCCCTGAAGTGTCAGCAGAGATTGTGTCAACTAGACGGGTTGAATTTTGTCTGTGAGGTTTTTTTTTCTGCATTAGGTAAAGTAATGTTCATTTATTAGTCAAACTGCCTGCCATGCTAAACCATGTATACATTGTGCTTGCTTTTATGGTCAAATTATAGCGCTATGCGACACGTAACTTGAAACCAGAGCCGGCTCTGCTTGAAACTGTTTCATTACATTCTATTTAAATGTGTTTTTAAAGAGGGTTAGTTAGTTCACCCTCCACATACTCTTTCTTTTCATAAGTTTATGTTACTCTAAACATGTTCTCTAATTATTTCTATGTTCTCCCCTATTTTACATGCAGATAATTTCTAGGAATGATTACACCTTCAGAAGTCCAGACTTATCTTTAGTTTAAGGAAATGGAGGCATAGAACCTCTCATAAAGTCTTCTGTTCACCTTGAAGTGTGTCGAGAACGGTGGTTCATTGTAGGTTAACAAGGTGCGAACAGCCAGTATCATAAAGCCCAGAATGCATAATTGAAACGCAGGAGAATCAGACTCCCCCAACTTAAAAGAATGCAACATCCGACAGTACTGTGTCTGTTGTGTCTGATATTTAAATCTGCAATTCCACAAATCCCTGAATTTTTCCCTCTAGTGTTGTTCACACAATAGAATCCCAGCCAAAACAACCTCCACCCTTCTTAAATAAACCCAAACAGAATCCTGGGCCTGTCCTGTAGGGAGGTGTTGCTGAATCACCGTTTCACTGCATATGGCTCTAGTATTGGGGGACCCGGTCTAGAATGTGGTTCACAATATTTGTCTTGTTGTTTGTAGTCAGCTTTGCATTTTTATTTTAGTATTTCATTCTTTTGTCTTTTACTTTACTCTGTCGTTCTCTGTACTGCCCTTTATCTCTCTCAGCTGTTTTACCGTGGTGGTGGTGTTATGGGTTCATCGAGCTGGTATGCGGCAGGAATCTTTGGATCAAGGTAATTTCACTCAGTTTGAGATTTTCCCAGGATGTTAAGCTTCCCTTTACCTTTGTGTGCTTCAGCGAGCGAGATAGCAAGCGACACATGTTTCAAATGCATACACGGTGGCTCCCGGGTTTGACGCCAGCAGCAGGGCAGGGGAACTTGAAAGATATGGATCGTAAATTACACCTGACACTAGAATTTCCCAAAAGGATCAGATTATTGCAGCCTGACTTAAGTGCTATGCTCTGAATTCATGTGTGGTAGGGTAATCGTGATGGAGGGCTATTTTATTTGTAATGCGCCTTGCTGATGGAGAGGTCTGAATGGGACCTATCATTGAACCTATAAGATCCTTCAGTGGTAATAAAGGAGTAGTTCACACAAAAATGAAAATGATGCCATCATTTATTCACCCTCATGTCGTTCCAAACCTGAATCCTTTTTTCCCTCCGTTGAACTAAAACTCCAAAGGCTCTAAAAACAGTCCATGTGAGCCTTTATTCACTGATAATCTTTCCGTCAATTAAGCTGTTAACTGTTGCAACCGAATCAGTGAGTCAGTGAGTTGGACTAGTTTTATGAAACAAATCAAATGATTCATTCTAAAAATTGCATTTAAAAGAATAATTTATTCATCAATCGAACATCGCTACCTCTCTCATTAACACCATTAAAATGATAAATGAATAATATCATGTATTTTTGTCTGTTTCTCGCACAGAGTGATCAAAAAACTGGGTGTCCTTTTTAAAATGTTCAGTCCTCCATTCATTGTAATTGCATGGAAAAGAGCGATCAGCACAGTTACACAGAAGAATTTCTTTCACTCTAAACAATGCTGGGTTGTTCGAAACCCAAATTCGGGGAAAATATGGACAAACCCAAATGTAATTTAAAATTTTGACCCAGCTTCAACTTTCACTGTCAACTGTATATTTTTTTAATTTACGCTAGTTACACTAGTATATATTTTTAAACAACGCTAACTTGCTTTTTTAATTGAAAGTTTCTTAATAGGTTACACTGTAAAAATGAATATGCTTTATCAAAAAAATTGTGTCAACAGATTACAAGCAATATTATTAATTAAATTTAACAAACTAGAATTGAGTAATAATTGATCAAATTAATTCACTTAAATTAACCATTTAAAATGAGTGAAACTTACAACAACAACCAAAAAACATAAATTGAAGTCATCATTATGGCGATCGGTGTTTGTTTTAAAATGACGGTTTTATCCTTCTGTGATTCTGCTTGTTAACATCAGGTGTCTTCAATGTTGGCAAAATAAAGAGTTCTTAATTAATCTTTGACGTCTGTCTGTTAGTGAGATGTTTTTGTTCATTTTTTGGTGTAAACTTTACTCATTTTAAATGGTTAACTATTACTCAATTCTAATGTGACAAATTTCATTAATAATATTGCTTGTAATCTGTTGCCACAATATTCATTTTTACAGTGGTTACTATTACCGAGAACACCCTAAATGAGGTGACACCTGAAGCACGTTAAACGTGAGAATTTGCAGACGATCTCTCACATCTATGCTTTAACCCCACCTGATTTTGCTGGGGACCCACAGGTCCTTATCCATGAACACAAATAGGTGACTAGAGCAACAGAGGTGCAAACCCACCTCAAGATGCCATACCTTGTGCGTACAGTGCAGGTGTGAGTGTGGGATCACAGGAGAACACGACAGGAACCTGAACAGAACTGCAAAGTGAAAGTGTTTAGCTTGCATTTGGATCAGGAAGCCTCAAGCACTAGTTTGCTTGCAGGTGGTTTTTAGCTCGGATAGAAAAAGTCTGAGCACAACACAAAAGTTCATTTAGTTTCAAGTTGGTTTCAAGATAGAGTGTTTCTGCTCAAAGGGTGTTTGATCTCGACTGCTACATTGTTGACAAAGCTGAAGTATGCTTTGCTCCCAGGTGGAACTTCTCAGGATGTTTTCCTAGTAATGGAAGAGTCAGCCATGCAAAGTCTGGAATGGCCTTTTTTGTGCTGACAAATGCTTGAGGGACATAACCTGCCCCCGAAATGTCCTTGTATTCTCCAACAAGGCTTTTGTTTCTCTTTGTGGGTTCTTAGCTTGAAGGGAGAAAGAAAAAATGGGCACTGGAATGGTAAAGTATCAGCCAGCAGCTGTTGTGTGAGTGACAAACTCAAGGGCTTGTGATATGAGAGGCACAGAGGAGAGGAAGACAGCGTTGGCTTTGCTGTCCAACATATCATGTGCTGGTGTTTTGCAAAGAAAATACATCACCTGTTAGAGGTATATTGGACAGTAATATTTACTTTGCGTTTTTAGTTTTCACACTTGAGCCCCATTTTGACAGATGTCTATCTTGGGGTGTATGAATGCTGAAATGTTGGTCATATGCTGCTAGCAGGGATCTGTATTGTCATTTTGGACTAGACAGAGTATGTCTGAAGAAAATATCTGTCAACACATTGTCCAGATTGGCGTTTGATGTCTGTAATGATGAGGGGGTAAAAATAACATAGATTCCTCCAGTCAATTTTGTAAGTAAAGCAAAGAAAGTCTCTTTTTTTCAATTAAGAGATAAGCCTGATGCTATTTTGTGACTGCTGCTATACTTGATCTACAGTTATTTCCTCAGGTCTGATGCACCTGTTGTGGGTTTGTGCTAGTAAATAAGATAACATTGAGAAGAAGCAGCTTTACAATCGTCCCACCAGCATGTCAACAATGCTTAATTACTCTGCATCTCTTTCAAATTTGGATGCATTTTACCTTTATTTGGCTAAACAAAGACATTTCCCGACAACAGTAAGACTTTGTCTGTCTGACCTGTCTTTTTAATGAGATTAAAGTGAGTTATCTTTTTTGTCTCATCCCAATAAATAGTTCACATTTAAGTCTAAAACTATATGTAAAATAATTATACATATTAAAAATATAGAAATGAATATAAATATTTTATTTCCCCCCTCAGAAAAATTTTAATTTCTAAATTAATTCATATTTGAATGCAAGTTTCATGTGCTTGTGCATTTTGAATTAAGATTAATTAATGACTATAGTATTATACAATTAAATGGAGATATTTGTCCTCATATTGTTTGTTTAAAAAATATAATTTAATTCAGTTCTGTGTAAATTGTGTATACTTTTTTGTCTCTAAGATGAAGACATTCACTCCTTTGTTGTTGTTGTGTTGTTGTTGTTAATGGCAGTTTCAACCAGTAGTTGTCATTTACAATAATTGTAAACTAGGTCAATTAATGAAGCATATCAAATATTTTTTGTGATGGATGGCTAAGTGCTTTTGTTTTCATTCAGTAAGGACATCTGCTGTTGCTCAAGCATGACACTAACTGAGAAATCTGTTATTTTGTAATTCTCTTCTCTTGTCTTTTGACTAAGAATTCATTTGTTATTTGCCATCATTGTAAAGACAATTTCTGCTTAATTTTTTTTTAATGCATGTACTTCATAAACAGTTTGGGTCCAGCCACCTGTTTATTCAAAATCTTGATTCTCCTGGAAATAAATGTATTTTGTTCAGAGAATGCTACTGCATTTTGATACTACTGTATCTGCAGTCTAAAAAATTGTAATTATTGATTATTGTTCTCTCTCTAGTTTAATTGCTCAATTAAATAGAATTAATTGGGAATTGAACAATATTCTAAATGAAATGTTTGTAATTTAAAATGCAATGAAATAAAACTGGATTGTGGATGATTTTGTAAATAATGTAGTGCAATAGAAAAGTCCAAAATTATACTTGTAACATTAGTTACAAGTGTAAATTTTCATATTTTGTATCTGATAATAAAAAAACAAACATGTTTTAAACATGTCTACAGGAAGATCTCCCTTTTGTAAATATGCATTAAAATAGCTTCTTTTAATTATTCAGTTTTGCTAACATATTTTTCTAGAAAAATTCTAATAATAATTTCTTAGTATTTGTGGCTCTCTTTTTTTTCAACAATAGTTTCACATCAAGGAAGTTTTTGTGCATTGCAGTAGTATTGCTGTAATGCATGAGTTATATATTATAAGTTTAAATTAAAAGACCAAATAAGCAAATATTTCTGTCCTTAAATTAATTTCTTATCCACACACATGCTTCCTTGATTAATGGAGATTTAAAGCTTACTCAAACACCCAAGTTTATGTGTGGAAAAACTGAAACGTATAATCAGCTATGATATTTGGATGGTTTTACAAACTATATTTGGGTGTGTCTTCACGGATATCGCGTTAATTGCAGGCATCCGGGAAATAGCTTGAACTGCTTAGCCCAGTAGAGAAGCGTTTGAGTGACGTCATTATTCCGCGAAAAAACAGCATGGTCAGGTTAGAATATAGGGGCGTGAACCACAGAGACAGGCGTTTTTGAATCAAATATAGTAAACTTTGTTTTGACGTTTTATATGTCTATTTGAATGACTTAAATGAGTTCAAAGCAAACTAAAAGTGTTGATTTATATGAAAATTTGAATTAGACACTTAGTGAGTAAAAACTTTGCACACTTACAACATCTACCTATATATTCATGTTAATAAGAAATATATTTTATGTTTTTTTTAAATAAAGCGTTTTTTATCTAAAGCTTTCTAATGCGGATAATTTGAGAAAGGTCTTATTGTTTTATTAAAGAAAATTTGAATGATATCCACTCAGTGCGAAAGAAAAAGAAAGCTTTATATTGTTTCAATAAAAAAGGATGCATCTTTGATGTTATAGTGACTCGAAGCCTTCATTGTTTGAATCAATTAATGCGGCATTTGGAACGTTGAGACCGACTCATGATACCCTGCATTACTGAAATTTCACGTGTCGGGTGCGTGTGGGCAACCCTGCAGTTTCACATAAGGAACGCGGATGTTTTAATAAGGAAATGAAATGACAATATGTTTCAGCATTTAAGTCGCTGGAATTGCTTAATTATACCTAAATATGATGTTGTAGCTGATATGCATCATTTTGCTTGCTCTGTTCATTTAGATTTATAGCCTATATTGCGTTTGGTCAGGGTAAATGCTATGGGCTACTAATATAAAAAATAGAAACGTATGGTCTGACTTAACTTTTGAAAATTATGACCTATGTATTATTTAAATTGTATTTCTTTATTTGCTCTGCATGAATTGTAATCAGAATCAGTTTATCTGATATAATATAGATCTGATAGCCTAGATCTATGAGTTTCTCAAAGCATCACTCTGATTGTGTTGCTGTAAGTGCTGCGAGTTGTATAAACGTCTTCATTGCATCGGCTTGGGGCAGACTCTGAAGCAGCAACATTCATCAGGTGATCGGTATATTAGATTAGGTTCTTTCTGGCGCTTTAGAAGGTGAACTTCCACTGACAAAGTCTGCCCAGTAACAATCCGAAAGCGCGCAGAAGAACTATTGGCTATGCAAATTAACAGGGAGGGAAACAATCTACAGCGAGGAAAAAAAAAAGATTTTAAAGAGACATTTCCTATCACATTTAAAAAGTGTTGAAACGAAGCAACTGTTGCAAAAGTAGACTACATTGCTTCTGTCTGTTGTGTTGAGTTCTTCGGAATGACTTGAGAACCTCGAGATGCACCTCGGTCAATAACTCACTCACTATAGATGTTCTCTTAGTTGAAAACACTTTAGCGCCATTTAATTGTAATTTCGCTATACGAAAGGTTAAACTGCTATGTCTCATTTGCAACTTAAATGGCTTTATAAATGAGTGCGTTATGGGCTGTTGAAATCCGTCACCTGCATATTAGGAATAGCAGAACACAATTTTGGAATGCTCACATCTCCTTTTGAGGCTTGGCTTTTCGGTCCTAAATAGAGACTATAGCTAATGCTTTATATAATACACTGGAGGCAGCTCAGTAGAATAACTAGCATTGCAGCTGCTATCTCTAACCAGAGAGCGTTGCTTCATGCTTTCGCTGCATTTCCTAGAAAGCTATCTCGTTGACCACAGGCGTTGCTGCTTCATGTAAGATAGTTCTATTTCTACTTTGTGATGACGAGGGGACGTTTTAAAATCAAAAGAAAAGTTTTTGACCATTTATTGGTTTAATTTGCGCAAATTTATGCCTGACATCACTATTGATCAATGATATGCATATCATTTGATGGCATAGAATAAATAAATAAATATGTAAATAAATAAATGACGTTTTAGAACACTTCGAGATGGGCTACCATATAAAAGTTGAGTATTTCCTTGGGTGCTGTGTGTTTATGTTGATGTTTACCCAACGTCGTTAAAATAGTCGCGTATATGAATGGGTGAGTTAACTAAGGATGAACGTCTTGTATACCAGCAAATATGGTCTTCCTGTCCATCTTGTGGAGTCTATTTATTATATGATAACAAGAGCAAGAGGGGAGGAAAATAAGAGGAAGACCGAGCGTGTTGCCTCTGGCCAATAATAAGATCTGCTTGTGAAGCTTGCGTCACACACAGCCTTACTTTTGCAGACCTCAGTTGCAGCGAGAGGAGCAGAGCAGAGAAAGAGACTAGTGGGGAAAAGTTTGCAAAGGGATCAGGACTAACCTGGACAGCCTTGTAGACTGATTTTATGTGTCCGAAAAGTCCTTTCTCCACTTTTTGATCTTTCGCAACCATTATATTTTACTGTTGGTAGGCATATTCGAGATCGAAAAGGACTTTAACAATCATGGAATTGCTTTGTCTCGAAATGGACACCATTGTAAGAGCCCGTCCTGACCCGAATCTTCTATATGATGACAGGGTACTACAGAGCTTGTTGACCATCGAAGAGAGGTTTCTTCCCCAGTGTTCATATTTTAAATGCATTCAGAAAGACATTCAGCCCTTTATGCGGAGGATGGTGGCAACTTGGATGTTGGAGGTTTGTACATATCCGATCATTTCCGTGCTTACGCCGTATCTTCAAAACGTCTTGCAAAGTGTTTTCTCCTTTATTCTGTCACGTAGCCTTAGCATTGTGGAATGCAACTGAAGGAGCTACTTTAATATTTCCGAAAGGGCAGATCCGATTTTGTTGGGTTATTTATTTGATTGCAGTCATAAGCGCTGATTTTGGACCAAGTTCACGATTAGATTTGCAGGGGATGGAAGTTATCGACATATGTCAGTGATCATAAGCGCATATTTCTTAGGGTTTTTGGTTCCGTCAACACAGTGGACAGAATCGTGCTTAATGTTATTTATTTATTTTTAGGATAAATATTTCCATGCACACGTATGCACTTCAATGCTTGCCGCTGTGCTACATCTAACCATCGCCATGTTGGTTTTTCTTTCACAACAACTTTATCGCAACAAAATGATCATAACAACTCTTTACATTTACATTACTTGATAAATGAGCGTCTAAGGTTTATAATTATGGTTGAATATATTGGTAATGACTTTTCTATAATTTTGTAAAAATTTTTGAAATAAATGGTTGCGGAAGGGGCGAGGGCCGTGCTGCTTCTTAACCCATGCTGATTGAAGTCTATAGCCTTGGAATTAAGTTCTTTTTTGTCGGAATCTTTCATATTTCTCATCTTTGAGTGTTGGAAACGTTAGATGAGGACCTTAGCTTTATTTTCATGTCTTAAAATTTCAGGTGAATCGAGCAGGAGAATTTATAAAAATTTTTGAAAAACATATTTCGCTCCGATGGTGACGCACTCATCTAAGACCGCATGCCACTTCGTTTAAAAAATCTCGTTTTTATCTTATAAAACACCGATTTAATAACTTGTCAATTGTCGGGAATGATGTAAAAGGGATTGGTGAATATTTAGAGGTGTGAATGGTGGACGTAGACAATTTATTTATATTTTTAAATATTTTATGAAAATATGACGAATTAAAAAAACAGATCCCGTACTGTGTAGCATGGGTGTTTTTTGGCTCGGGTGATTGTGATTTGAATTCGTTTCTTACTGAATGAACCGAAGGAATGTGTGCTTATTGACAAAGATGTTTGAGTCCTCTTTTCCATCCTATACATTTATAACTAAAAGACAGGAATTGCACGTTTTTTTTATCAATCTCTAATGTTACCGTAAACGATGTACAACCTCATATCTATGTCACTGATGGACAGTACGACATATTTCGTTTTTTCTTGATAATTATTTTAAATATATTTACAGACATTGTGAGTCATAAATTAGACTAATTTTGTTGCGCCACGTGCATCTTTTCCTCTGAACTGATTAAGTTATGCCCTGCCCTTTCCAGGTCTGCGAGGAACAGAAATGCGAGGAAGAAGTTTTTCCACTGGCTATGAACTACTTGGACCGATTTTTAGCGGTGGTACCAACAAGAAAATGTAACTTGCAGTTGCTCGGAGCAGTGTGCATGTTTCTTGCGTCTAAATTGAAAGAGACGTGTCCATTAACTGCAGAGAAGCTGTGCATCTATACTGATAACTCTATTAGACCGCAGGAACTGCTGGTAAGCACCAGACAAACTCATTGCATACCAAAACCTACTAACCTATCTGTAGCAACTAGATACTTGTTTACATACTTTATCCACTATTTTCCCCAAATATGAATTGCATACTGTCACTAAATCTTTTAATGCATCCCACTTATTTAATTTCATTTTAAATAAAAAAAAATGTATGTAGCCCACTGCAATATTTGGAGTATTTTCCTAATGTGTAGGCCTATGTTTAGAAAATCAGCCACATAAGAATTAAAAGTTGTCTAAAGCAAAGACTAGGTTCTGTTTGACAGAGTATTCTACCGTCTGATGGATGTCTCTCCACATTCAAATATCCACTAAAGGGTATTTGAGTGCGTTTCCTTGTATCACAGGGCTTTTACGCCATCTAGTGGCAAATATGCAACCCACAGCAATATCAGGGCTGAGGTCTTGTTCCGCTAGGTGCATGTTTTGTGAATATAGAATAGTCTTAAGGTGATTATACATGGGGCAACTTTTGGTGCGATGTTGCCGACGATGCTGCTTGGGAAAACGGGCAACAAATTTTGATTTGAAATCTTTAGATCAGTCAAAGGCCCTGCCTCACCTGGTTGCCCAGCAACAGTGCTCAAAAAGTTTCCACATGTATCATCCCCTTAATTGTCAAAAGAGAGATACACTCAATTGACTAACTTTTCATCTTTGGAATATCGTCATTCAGCTTCTTCTCATTTCTATTTGCATAGGTTAACTATATGAGTGCATTTTTTGATTTAGAGGAAAAACTGTAGACATGAAAGCTAAATATGCTGTTAAATCACTCATTACTCAGTGTCGAGGGAAAAACTATGCTACGGTGATGTGGCATAAAAAAACATTTGACTATGTTACACCTGCACTTTGTGAGTTTTTCCTCAGCTCTTACTGATTCAGCATTGTATTTCTTGTGGAAATGGGCAGTGTTTTCGTAGTTCAGGGCAAAGACATAAATGAATATATTCATAAATTGTCAGCGTAATTGTTGCTGTGGGCATCCTGTTTTTTCTCTTCAGCCTGGACTAGTGTTGTTGTGGAGCTTCTGCTGGTCTGCAAAGTCCAACAGATGCAGGAAACTGAATATCAGCTGTCACAGTCACATTTACATTTTTGTCCTCGTTAGCTGGCAAGAAGTTCTTGTAAATGAAACCACATTGACAGCCAGGAGCTACGACTGGAGGGCACAAAAGGAGGAAGTGGGTTCCTGCATCAAGGCTGTGTTGCAAGAGTGTCAAATTAGTGACAGTGTTATAGGCCTGCCATCAGTGCACTGGTGAGGTGACACTGGACTGTTGAATTGATAGCCACAGAAGACAATATGTTGTCCTAAAGTTACTTAAAGCTGGTGTTTGTGGTCATTTATAGCCTCATAAAGGTTCAACAGTGTGCTCAGAATATGACCAAAGATGGAGATGTACACAAATACAGTATATCGTTTGCTAATACATAAATATGTAGTTTTGAGCCTTCTAGTTGGCAAAACTTTCGTTCCAAACCTGTATGACTTTCTTTCTTCTACAGAACACAATTGTAAAAATGTTTCAGCTGTTTTTGTCCAATTCGAAGTGAATGGGTTCCAACATTGATTTGACCCTATGTACATTCATTGTATAAAAATAACTGACATTCTTCCAAATATCTTTTTCCTGTGTGTGTGTTGATGACACATTTTGAGATAAACTTTCCATTTTAGAACAAAGCAACACACCAAAATGAACTATTTTTGCTGCCCAAACTGTACAGATCCAAAGTGACAGAACACAGAGGCACATTTTCACATTAGCATGTAATTGGTTTTCTTTTTGAGAACGCCTCTGCTCATAGTTTACATTCCATCATACCCCTCTTGGTGTACCAGGAGTCAATGGTTTTGAGCGACTGTGGCTCCAACATGTCATCATGGCTTCATGTTCACATCAGGCACCTCCCCTGAGGAGAGAACAGACAGGAACATGTTGCTGTTTGTACTTTTGGGTGAGTCACCCACCAGTGAAATCCAGCAAAGAGAGGAAGTGGAGAAATCATGCATCAGCGGATGGCTGTCATTGTATTCTTGCTCACTAAGAAAGCTGTTGCAGGGGTATAAGTTCAGTATCTTTTGTTTGTGCTTTATAGCAATTGTAAAGGCTTTACTGTATTTCTCAGAATGTAATGGCAATGATATTTAGCCATCTCATGAATAAAGTGTATGTGGTTCATTTGTTGAGAAACCACCTCCATTTGAGCGAGTGTTCAGTCATAAGGACTGTCCCAGCAAATGCAAGTTTTCCCCAATTAGTCATTTGGTCCCCTGTTACTCAGTTCAAATAGGAAGGGGGAGTGGTTATTTGAAAGATGCTGTCTTCTTGACTGAAACCAAATGACTGAGCATCTTACGTATACATTCGTCATTGTGAGTTAGGTCAAAGCAAGTTCATGTTATGCATCAAGAGTGCCCCCAAAAGACAAAATAGTATCATCAGTAGTGTTGAACAGTCACATTCATGCATAATTGAGCCTTGTTTTTTTTCTGTTGAGGTTACAGCTAAATCTAATTACAAGCCTTTTAAATACAACTAGGCTACAAATTAATGTTCTTATGAGTGTGTTTGTGGTTGCAAATGGGCTAATGACAGGTCCAATATTTAACTATGTCTACTTCGGCCTCTTCTGACTGGACAGATTACTATAAAACAAACTCAGAATTATGTTTATATGCTAAGGAGGAAAGAACCTGATGCTGGACAGTCTCTGTGAAGTGACTAGGCAATCTGAGTGACCCATTTTTCTACTCAAGTGTGCCTGAATTCAGCCTTTTAGCTTTCAGGATTTCCGCCAAGGCAAAACCATGTCCTGGAGGTCTAGAGGGCTAGATTTTGTGTGATCTGGTTTAAATGTATAGCAACAACATTTGAATGTGTAACAGCGGATTTAATATATAAACATATAGACCTTATGTAGCTACGGCCCTTTTCAGCGTTGCACTCGTTGTGTTCTGTCTTCCGGTTTGTACATCCACAATATGAAGGTAAGGACTTACTGATTTATGAATGAACCGCTCGTTTTAAAATCTTCTCGGTCTACTGACATACGCTATGACATCCACTTAAAACATTGCAATACTCATGATAACTTTAGTTAACTCTACAATAAGTAAATCCACTTCACCAATGCCTTAGAAATATATAGAGCTACCGCAAAAACTGAAGTTCAAAGACGAAATTCTAAGGATGGCTGCGAACACGTTTCTCTGGTGCATAAGGTCTATAGTACAAACCTCTTTTACACCTTCTGTCTGAATGGTCGATAGTAGAATGTTACCCCAACATCCAGTGTCTTAATAAAATTATATTTAGATCTTGTCAACGTCTAGTGTATCAAAAGAAAACATCTAGGGAAGCCACAGAGGATGCAATTTGTCACACTAGTTGAATGTGCAAAAACACTGATATCTTAATACCTCAAATACTGCAAATGGATTCAGATCACACAACTATTGAGGTTTGGATCCATAGTGATTTTGCTTCTTTCCTCAAACCTTTTTACAGGAATGGGAGCTGGTTGTCCTGGGCAAATTGAAGTGGAACCTGGCTGCTGTCACTCCCAATGACTTTATCTGAACACATAATGAGGAAACTTCCACTGCCTGAGGATAAGCTGGACCTGATCCGTAAACATGTGCAGACTTTCATCGCCCTTTGTGCAACAGGTAGTGTATTCAATGTAGATGTCGGATGTTGGTTTAGAAATTAATAACGCCTGTAAAGCATTTCTAACTCCTAATTTGTGCAGTGCTCCATAGGACTCGTTTAAAATGAAATCTTCTCAACATGCATTTGTACATTAACTTAGTAAAAGTGTCAACGTGTATGTGTCTTCCATTGGTGTTAAGTATGAGTGTTAAAAGATCCACTACCTAGTCAAGTTGGTGTTGATACCTTGCATCATCACTTCAATAAGTGATGTGTTGCAAGATCCATGTTTGTTCCTTGCAAAACTTGAAATTAAAGCCGCCTTCTGTGGGTTTAGTATCTATGGCAACTTTATTCAGGTTCTTGTTGCAGGCAAATTATCAAATGCCATCTCATTACATTCATGAGAAACTATGTGGACTGAAATAGTGACTTGTAATGGAGAGAATTTCACTGGAAGCCTTATGTGTTTGCCTGGTATGTTTGGTGGGCATATCAGTGGCTAACTTTGAATGCAGTGACACTTCAAAAGGCAGTTGTATAGTTAAGGACATTCCTGTGTGCTGTTGAGCCATTGGTCATACTGTTCCTGCTCTTAGAGGTGGACCACCTTTAGGAGATCAAACATAGAGATGAGAGGACGGTGAGAAAACGTGAGGAGTGTATTGTTCCAGCCGAGCCAAACAGTGAAGCATGTCATGTTTTCATATCTTATCCCCTCTTCTCACGCCTCCCAGATGCTTCAGGGCATGACGACTTTCCCATAATCAGGAGCCTTTGTGGGGCTGGTTCTCCCAGCCAAGCCTGTACCGAACATCACCATAGGCGGTAATGGGATCCAGTGCACCACCCTTGTTCCCTCAGGCGTCTCTCTTCCTCCCTGGGGTTGCTCAGCTCCCCATGAACCTCAGGAGTGACTCTGACTTTGGGAAAATGGCATACGATGGGAGAGGGAATAGGAGGAGCTGGCTGGTCTTTTAAACATTGAGCTTTTGATTCTGCTATTGGCTTTTGCATTTGAGCATTGATGATAGCTGGGATTATATGAATGGTTTAACAAAATAACTTGGTTTTTAGATGCCGAAAAATTGCAGATGCAGTGCAAAATACCTATTTTCTTATATCTCTTGTTTTAAGCAATACACAAATGAGTTACTAGTTTAACAACAGATTTTCAAGTGGTGTCCAAAAGATTTTAATTGCCAGGCAGATGCCCTGACTGCCGCTTTTCTTTTCTCTGTACAGTTTGCTTTCTTTGCAGAGAATTCAGCATCCCCCTCTTTTCTGAGACATGCATAAATCAAGGCCCCGATATCTGAATGAGAAAGGAGAGAAGAGTGTGGAAAGACGACAGCTAATTTTTAATGGTTCTTTGCTTTTGATAAAACAGTTCCGTTTAGAGCACTCTGCGAGATTCGAGTCGGGCAGAGTAGACCAGTTCAGTATTAATTAATAACATGGAGGGGCCTTTCAGAGATATGCAAATAGCTTGAAGGCTTGGCTAGAGACCGCAAGAAAGGAGACAAAAGGAACAACCCTCCATTTCATATGCAGAGGCATGTAAGGGTCAGTGCAGAAGGAGTACACGATAAAGCGTTTCTCCGGAGGGCAGTCTGTCGAAGGCCTACACAGGAACAAGCTCATTAAACGTGATTATACCCCCATTTTACTGTTAAACACCCAGCACCCCCTTTACTTCTCCATCGTAGATTGTCTGTAGATGTGTAATAACAGACCCGAGACATGCTTTGATATTAGCAGCAAATATGTTTTGTAGGTAGACATCATCTTGCCTCTCTTCAGATGGTTCCTTATCAGAGAAATCCCTTAGGAAAAATAACTACAGTAGTGACTGGTGAAGTGTTCAGTAGGACTAAGAATTAATTCTACGATTAATTAATTCTATTTACCGACATATTCATGTAATTTCTCATTCAAGAGGCTCTGTTTCCTCCCACAACTGCCTGACTGCTGTTGCTAAAGACTCAGCACTGGAGCAAGACTGAAACAAGTTGTTACAGGATTTTAACAGTCAAAGAGTGTTCCTGTTTTTAATTAATCTGTTTTACTATGGTTTGACAGGGCAGACCAGCATGCCACTTTTGATTATTAATTTACTTTGTTGAATTAATTTACTTAATTGACTTTTTAAGACAATAGACTGATAATGTAATACATTTCTATGAAGTAGTGTTATACATGAATGTCCCAGACAAGACATGCTGTTATCTAATTACTTAAAGCCTCATAATGAGACACAACATAGCTAGGAGTAAAACACGATTTTAAATTCTACAAAAAGGTGCCAATGAATTAACATTTATTTGAATATTTGTTACATGTCTACTCTTTTAGTAACTATGTCTTTAAGTTCTTCACATGCTTTACCGTTCTAAGCGTTATACTGCGTTGCCCAATTCATATTTACGTTTGATCTTTATCAGGCAGGTCGAACATGACTGCTTAAAACGAGACTTTCTGTGAAGGCAAACCTGTGCATCTACATGAAAGCCTGGCACTTGATTTATTGCCCCTCAAATCATCGGTCTCTTGGCCGTTCCTCAACTTTCCGGACGTTTAATTAATTTACAAGTTAAATGCGTACACAGCACATTGCACCCACCAAGGAGCTTGCTGTGTTGGCACAGTTCTGGGGATGCAGTGTGGCGAGGACAGGAGAATGGTCCATTGAAGGGGGTGAGAGGCTGGTATACCAGGCCAGCCAGCCGCCGCTTACTCAGGAGCCTTCCATCACAGGCGTCACCACTCAGCTACATACACTGTTTATACTCAGCATGAATATCAATGAAGGCGTGCAGAATACATCCATTCTTCCCTTACTACTCTCACAAACCAGAGTGTCCTGCTCTGCCACTAGCACGCGCATACCCTTGTTTCCCCGACAAACTTGTCTTGTCTAGAGTGTGAAAAATCAGATTGCAACCCACTCAGCACACGCAAGCTGTGTGGGCATCTATTTTCCATTGTTTTTTCTCCCTGCCCCAAAAGACCTAAGAGTTGCAATGCGGTTTTTGTCTTCTTTCTGCTTGACCAGAACTTGTCTTTTGAGACATTTTGTCTGGCCCGGCAAAAACTACAAAGGGAAGAGTGTATAATAAGTTCATTTATTTGTCAACACCAAGCCGCAAACTGAGAAAATGTCTGGCTTTGAATGTTAAAAAGGCAATGAAGGCATGCTCGTCAGTTATCAAAAGGCCCAGGGCTTTGATTTTCTTTTCCTAAAAAGAAAGGGAAGAAAAATCACCCTTAGAGCCATCACACACAGTTTGCTTTGCAATTGAATATGGCAATATGGTAATGCAAAGACTGCCAGGGAGTGTGGGACCGTGAGCCCAGAGGTGGCCCTGCATCAGAGGAATGGCATGGGGGGAATGAGGTGGGTAGGAGGGTCTTTTCTTCTGCCAAAACCATACGAAGGCCTGGACACTGATTAAAGAATGATGCTTAGTGCCCCCCTCAGCCGCCCCTGCTGTCTAAAACCCAACAACACCCTCCCCCAACACCCATCTTTTGTGTGGCTGTCAGGTTGAATTGGAATCCACAGAGAGGACTTGATGTTGCATCTCTCAGTTGGATGATATGAGGTGATGATTTCAGACAATGAGGCCACACTCTCTTGCTCACTAGACCCACGTCCACCAATGGCCACACTCAATATGCCAAAAGATAGCAGCAACGCTGACACAAATCTCGAGCTGTTGTAACAACAATGACATGTATGCTATTCAACTTTAGGGCTATGTGTCTGAAGTAAAAAAGTGTTGAAAAACAGTCCGAAAATAGGGAGAGGGGGAGTCGTAGAAAAAGAAGAAAGATGGAAATCAATGAGGCAGGGGGCAGACAGCCTAAGTTGTTTGGTTCTTTCTTTTCCTCTTTCTTTCTCCCCTTCTTGCAGTCAGTCGTCTTTTGGGGTTTCAGGCCCGTTCACAAGCTGTCTTATTTGCATTATGAATGACAGTGAGAAAGCTAACAAGGTTATTGGTCTTTGAGATGTACGCCTGTGACCACACGTGGAAAAAGGACCTACAGCAGTGAGCATTGGCAGGGGGACTGTGGCTCTTTATTCCATCCTTTCCAAAGGCTATAGGGCTTTTTTTTTTAAGGGAGCACACGATTTACTTAGGAGCTGGAAGAAAAGGGGCCGATCTGCAAAGGGTGACTGGAGGAGAGGGATGGGGGTGGGGTGCTTTTCAAATTCTTTTCAAGCCAAGTGAACCCTCATTATCCTGGGATGCAGTCATTAGCAAAGGACTGTGCACAGACCTAATGGAAATGGCCTTCATTTATCTGTATTTATGATTTTTGTTCATTTTGTATCAATTTAATAATATCTGATATTACTAAGTGTGATAAAGTACATTTTTATGAACTCAAAGTTTGACTGATCTTGCCTGGTTTGCTCTTTCTTCAGATTTCAACTTTGCCATGTCCCCTCCATCCATGATTGCAACGGGCAGCGTGGCAGCGGCTATCTGTGGCCTGCAGCTCAACAGCACTAACCGCTCACTGTGGGGAGACAACCTTACAGAGTTGCTCGCCAAGATCACAAACACAGAAGTTGTGAGTATTTTTGCTTTGACAATATATTTTATTAATGCATCTTTTAATGATAATACATGGCACTGCCATGCGGGCCAGTGTGCTATACAGATTACCTCACAGTTTGTTTATATTCTAAAGTGGAGTGATCATCTAGGGATGCTTTCTAATTTAAAACAGCGACCATGATAAGATGATTCCTGTTTTTTTACCAATAGCAACGCTGTTGGTAATCTGTGGGATAAGTGTTGCTGTGCCTGTAGGACTGTGAGAGGAGGCTGTGCATTTCCCCTATTTACTCAATGGGCTTGGGTCCAGCTCCAATTCAATTTCACATTCAGCCACTGAATTACTGGAAATGAAATGGGATTGACCCTGACTGAGAGACTGTAAGGAGAGAATCTGCAGGGCTAGGGGAATGTGTCAGGGATACTATGGCTTTATGCAAATGACTTGCATACAAATTCACACATACTGTCGCACAAGGGACCACCTCCTGGTCATTTAGTTTCTTTTAGGTCCTTTAGTATCTCTTTAGGGGTGAAAGTGAAAGCCAATGAGAATAGAAAATTAGGATTAAGAGAATGACCCAGGAAACATATTTAATTCCTGTCCTGACCCGAAGAGGTCAACCCTCCCCAAAATACCCTAGAGTGCACTGCTGCTGGTAGAATGACTGCTGCCCCAGCATGTGGTGTGTGAAGTCGTGCACCATAGCAGAGGAAAAACAAATAGTCCTCCACAGCAGTAAAGGTGCTCAGTGTCTGAGGAGTGTGAGGTCCAGGGCAGAAGGAATGAACTGCCTGCTCCATGAAAAACTCGTCACATTGCTGGATGCCGACAAGCCATACCTTTGAAAACATGCAGGTAGGGTGTATGCACGCTACCCTGCTCGCACTGAGCCTAAAGAAAAATTAAAGGTATAGTTCACCTCACATGAAAATTTTGTCATCATTTACTGTACTTACCATCAAACTTGTATGACGTTTTTCTGCTGTGGAACATCAAGTTATTTTGAGAAAGTCCCTGTGTTTTTATCTATCCAGTAGAAGTAGATGTTTAATTATTTTTGAATTAATTATTTTTGAATTAAATACTGAATTATTTGGTTACCAACATTCTTCAAAATATCTTATTTTGTGTTCCTCAGAAGAAAGACATATAGGTTTGGAGTGACATGAAGGTGAGCAAATGATGACAGAATTCAAATATTAGGGTGAACTGTCCCTCAAAGGAAGGCAATTAAACAGTTTGTCTTGTCAAGGATGCAAATTGACTGTTTTATATGCTACTGCAACAATATCTTTATTGTGACATTATAGAATCACTGTGTGCTAGCAGTGCTACAGGTATGTCTGCTATACTAGCACTTTTGGTTTTGCATCCACAAACTGAACCTGAGTCCACCTTTGTGGGGTATATGGTTCATGTCAACTATTAATGCTATTAATGACATGGTTCGGCAAAACTGTCTGTTTTTATGTTCTTACACACTTTCCTGACAAGTGGGACTGCAAAAATAGACTTCCCCGTTATTTAGAAACAAAATCAAACTATAAAAGTGAGACGGGCAAGCAAAATGCATTGCATTGCCCGCCTCACTTTTATAGTTTGATTTTGTTCAAATTACCTTGCAACAAGGGGTAAACAGCAGCAGCTTCAGATACGACAAAACACCGCAGTTCAAAAGGCAAAAAGATACAGTGTGTATTGGGAGCAGGTGGGGGGATCAAAATTGGGTTCGGACCAAGCAATTTGTGAATGCAACCTTATGTTTATTTGAGCACTGAGTTTGTTTGGGACGAATAACTCATTTTACCAATTAGAATTGTTTGAGAAAATCTAAGAGGTCCAGTCTAGATGTATAAAGCAGACGTAAAGTAGAAAAACCTAGTCTTCAATAAACAAGGTTTTTGTGTACTAAACTTTTCCTTAGTGTATGGGGACCTTCCATATTGAGGCAGAGGTTGGGAGGTGAGCGGTCAGACAGAGTATGAAGGAAAGTCAACCTAATGCCAAACGATGCTGCCAGCCTGGAACCAGGAAACCTGCTGACATTTGTGGTGTCCAGTGCCTGTAGTTTCCAGTAGACATATGATAGGGGCAGCCAGCCTCTTCCAGTCGTCCTTGGAATGTGTGTGTAGCTGAAGACACACCTGATGAAGCATACTCTGTGCAGCAGTAAGGTACACACATGCATGCCAAACCAAGAGGGCTGATAAATTGGCTTGAAGTTTCCACAAACACCCTAAGGTCTCTCTAAGAAAGAAGCAACTAAATATTTGTCTGATACTGGGTGTTACTAGTAGTTTGTTACTGTAGCTTTGGTAAATACAGTAAATGTTGCTCTTTGGGATGTTGTAGGCATCCAGGATCACAGAGTTATCAGTTCTTTTAAATGAGGCCTTGACTGATTGGTTTATGTTGAGGCATTATTTTGTGTCTTTGTGCTCATCTAGAATACTTATAATCTGCAGCTATAAAAACTTAAACTAATCAGGAAGAGAAAGTGCACAGTAAAAACTCTGAGATACCACAGTTTCTAAAAGTAGGTGAAATGTTAGAAACTTTGGGTCTGGTATGCTGAGAATGCTCCTTTGCCTAAAGTCATAATGTCATAAGGACGTTTTTTTTTGCAACCGAAATGTTATTTGG
This sequence comes from Hybognathus amarus, assembly GCA_030378365.1. Taxonomy (NCBI): domain Eukaryota; kingdom Metazoa; phylum Chordata; class Actinopteri; order Cypriniformes; family Leuciscidae; genus Hybognathus; species Hybognathus amarus. Next base: position 590,079 of record JAQIUQ010006657.1, read on the forward strand.
AGCTGAAGAGTTGCAAATTATTTGAGAAGAACTTCAAGGCTTTTTTTGGTACATAAGATCATGTGTTAGGCCCCCTGGCCTCTTGCATTAGGCCTCTGGGACATCTTAATCCCTTTCATTTCTCAATGCTGTGATGGCCTTGCTCTGAACCCGGCAATCCTTGCTTTCACTTCCCATTAAAAAACAGACACCATTTTTTTGGCCACTCAAGTCCCTCCTTTATGCTTCTAGGCTTCTTCTGTCCAAGATCGCACACACTGAGTTACATCACAATAACTTCTGTTTCTTCAGTAGACCATCTTTCTTGTGATTTCGACCGATTTTTATTCATCCGTTTGACTTTGACAAACGTAGCCATGCTCCGGTGGGATGAGAGTGTTCTTGATCAGGGCAATGTTGGATTAAGCAGGGACCACCCACTCCATCCTGCAGCTCACCAAGTGCCACCCTTCTCTGGATCTAATCATTGAGAAGCTCTTCTAGAGCAAGTCCTGGTTTTACCAGTAGTCGCACATTGAAGCTATTAGAGTTGCCTGAATTAAGCCTTTGGGGCTTGGCATGAATTTGGTTGTGCAGCTATAAAGACCAGCGTACAGGGAAATGTCTTTTAAGAAGTCGGGCCTGGCATTCTTGTGGTAAGACACAGGCAGTTCCTTTACATGTTTTATGCTTTAGTTAATTTACTAGAAGGAATTTATTTTTCATGACTAATAATGCCTCATCGTGGTGGGAAACAATGTTTAGAAGGATGGTGGCATTGTCATCCACAATGAAAGAAAGAAACCTAGAGAGACTAAGCTATTCATCAACATTAAAAATAATAAATAAATGATAAACGATAGACTGGTTCTACGTGCAAGAAACGCTCGCCTGGCCCAGGAGCCATGCATAAACATAATTTCAGACTTTGGCCCATCAGCTTTTAATTAGCTGTAAATGTCAAAGGAATGTAGACTCTCCACAAGCAACACATTCTCCACAGGCCCTTCCCATGGGCCATTCACAGCAAACTTCCCACAGATGCCTGTTGTGTCTCATACCCACTAAATAGGAGGGAGAGCTTTGATCACGTATCCATTTAGTTGCACTAGAGGGCATCATTTCTCATTTTGGTGTCAGTGTGTGAAAGCCATTTTAAATACTGTATGTAGTATGCTCGTTGGAGCCACCCACAAGGTTGCATTAAGCATTTTTCATATTTTATCTATAAAAAAAAGATTTAGTTTGTTCTTAGTTATACAGAGCAGGAAGAAGACTCTGGTGGACTCAAGTGAGATTCCCTGTTGTGAAAATGAAAGGGTATACAAAAAACAAGTGAAACACTACCTTGTTTTATCCATGGGATATAGATGTAATTAACATGGGAAACTGTGGTAGAGCTTTTTTCTCTGCTTGCAGGGAAACTTCTATTGTTTTAGTTGCATATTTGGTGTTGACAGAAAAATCTAGGTTAGAATTTTGGTTAAATCTCGTTGTTTGACCTAAACCATTAACAGGGTTTCTGCAGGTTTCACAAAGTCAAATTTAAGACTTTTTAAGACCTTTTTAAGACCATTATGAATGAAATTTAAGACCTATATCACGACAAAAAAAAAAGAAAACGTACAATGGAGACGCATAACGAGTCTCAAAATTATTCGCAAAGTCATTTAATTTATTCAAACTATACATTTGGCGAAAATCAGTACAAATTTTGGAATCCATGATTTTGGAAATTTGTTCTGTTTCTGTTTTTATAAAATGCCCTATTCCAAAGCGCGTAATTTAGGCCGTTTTATCTTTCCTGCACCTGAAGAAAACATTGTTTGAAACAATGTAGGACTGGTGTCATGTCGCCATGTGGAGTGTTGGCTCTGATCAAAAAGCAAAATCCAAATCAGCAAAATCAGATCCTAAATTCAGATTTTTCAAGCCAAGTATCGCTAAACTTCCATTTCGCCATAGCTGAATAAAATCCGTTTTATGTCTGTCTGTGGTATCTGAGATATCCGCCAATAACACAAAACCTCAAAACTGATTGGCTGTTGCATGTTGGTCTATTTTGTAGTCATAATACAGCGAATTAAGAGCTACAACTACGTAATATAAATAAAAAACGAATGAAAATTTCAATGAGATTTACATAGACATAGGAAAATTAAGACCTGTTTAAAAAGATTTAAGATCTTAGACACTATACTTCAGCAAATTTAAGACTTTTTAAGGCCTTAAATTGTAGATTTTGAAATTTTAGACTTTTTTCAGACTTTATTAAGACCCGCGGAAACCCTGATTAACTGGGTGTGAATTCGCATTTGCTTTAACAGTATTATTAATGAAGAGATTCTGGATAAGTACAGACATTGCAGCGATATAAACCTGTTTTTCTTGACGTTATGCGTCTGATGCATTGCAGGATGTGTTAAAGGAATGCCAGGAGCAGATTGAGAGAGTGTTGATGAATAACCTAAGGAAGGTCGCCGGCAGCAGCAGAAACAGCAGCAGCAGGAACAGGGTGGCCGCGCAGCAAAGCACTTGATGACCAGGACCAGTCCAGCACCCCAACCGATGTACCAGACATCAACTTGTGAGCTTTCTGCAGGAATGCTGTTGATCAGTCTTCAAGAAAAGAAAAAAACAACAAAAAACAAAAATGACAAAAAAACAAACAACCCCAACAAAAAGTGCTTGCTAGTCTTTGTATAGTTTTATCTTCATTTTCCAAAAAAATACTCCCGTAAATGAAAAAAAAAAGAAAAAAATTCTAAGCTATTTTAGATACAAAAATAGATATTTTTAAATGATTTGATAATGATGCAAAAAGCTCTACGGTGCCTCAGACTCTTAGAAGGGAAGCATGTAGTATTTTGCAAACTCTTTTGATTGTGTAAACATAATAATATTTAATGCAAAAGTGATAGTGTAAAGGGCTTTTCAAAATAGAGAGTCTACTGTATCAGACTGGCTTGAAAGGGTACAAAAAAGTGGGGCTATGTTTTTTTTTTCTTCTTCCTGTTTTGTTGTGATTTTTATTTTATTTTCAGTTCATTTTGGAATGCCTGAACTTGAACACACATTGATGTGCCATGAGTCTGAATGAACGCGCCCATTCACTTGGCTGTGTACTAAGAATGCATTAGGACCAGAAAATGGGGATTAAAAAGGAGCGGTGAGACAAGTCGTATGCTAAGAACGCAGGGCTCTTTTGCTAGGGCAACAGGGGCTTATATCACGACAGTAGACTATTAATATAATTTTAATATGATTATTATTATTATTATTCCTGTTAAACAAGCAAATTATTGTCTCTTGATGCTAATGTTACAGACACTTCAAATAAGCTTTTGTCAAGCTGCTTGTGTGCATGCATTTACGTGTGGTGTGTTTTGGCTCATGTGCAAGCGTGTACAAGTTACCCTATATCAGGCACTCTTGTGTGAGTCATGTGGGCTTTGTTTAATCATCTATCTGCAAGTGTTTGGTCATTGAGACTGATTCAGTGGTCGGCACATGGTCTGGACAGGGATAGCAAATGATTCCACGATGCTTCGAGGGCCTCCTGTATCAGTGCCTTATATTAAATGCTTTTATTTACTGGCCTGGAAACTGCTTGAGGGCTGAGCCCAACCCAGTGCACAGAACATGAGGAGGCAAGAAAAGGGAGCGGACAGAGACGGCTGATGTTCCCTCATTTCTTCTAAAGGCAAGAAGAGTTGTTTTTAAAATTTGTGGGTAAGGTTGTCCTTTTGGGCAACCTCCCACTAAATATTAAAGTTGTATTGTATACAGTTTATATTGTTATTACGTATTTTGTTGTTAGCGTGTTGAAGGAGCCTTAGGCTGATTTGTGTTTGGTCCAACCAGGGACTGAGAGAAGAGTCATGGACTTGTTTGCAAACAAGTGTGTGCAAATTTGATTAGCAGTAAATGAAAGTGTAGGCAAGAATGATTGAGGATGATGATGATGAAGATTGGTTAGTTTGAGGTGTGAAGCATGCTGCTGAGATGAGGATGATGATATGGAGAAGCAGGAAAGGAAGCCAAAGGAGAAACAACAGCTATTATGGTTTCCATAAATCACCTAATATTTAAGATCTTTAATCTATTTGTCAGTTTATTTGTTTTTGTCTTGTGTTTGAATTACAGACCAGTATCTAAACCAGTTTCATTGATACTGCCAGCTCATAACTGGGGAAGATTACTCCATCGGTGTCAGTTTAGTGTTGAGCGTATTTGCCATGGATAACAAAAGGTTATGATTAAGAGGTCTTTTTTCTTTCTTTTTCTTTGGAAAGGGGGCTGGTTTTCCATGTTTTGATAATAGCATGTTTGGTTCATTATACCGTTAAAGCATTGGAAACCAATGCATGACAACAGCAACAAAATAATAAGGCAAATTAATTTAACAAAATAAAAAAGACCAAAAACCAGACAACAAAAAGACAGAAAACAGATCAAAATGGAAGAAAATAAATTGTTTGTTGTTTTGCACGCTCCAAGGGCAGTTTTCTTGAAATTTGAAAAGATGAACTTGTGCAACTGCACCATTGTTTTTAATATAGTGCCTTGAGTCTGATGTAGACTTTCACCCTGTTTTGCATAAGCATAAGATCCACTACCAAGCCATCCAAAATATGCTGCTTCCAAATGTCGATCTGGCAAGGGATTTTGAAAACTTCCAAAAGTCATTACAGTGTCCAAAAACAGGGTGCCTCATCAGCACAAAACGGCTTTCGTATGCTGAATTTTCATAGCTTACCTTGAAAAGGGGCAGTTGAGCTTAGGTTTGTGTCCGTCTACATATGTGTGTGTGTGTTTGTGTGCATGTCTTTCTGTGTGTAAAGGAGATGTCTGCGTGTACTCACACATTTCCTTTGCTGAAAAACAGTTATTAGTGATGCTTGAGTTTCACAAGTCACGTTTCCTCCATCCTTTCACCAAAACCCGTCAATCTTATTGTATTAAATTAGTCTGTCTTAATATTTTCCCAGCTCTGCTCTGAAAATGAATTACAGTACTGTTAACAGATTGTATGGGTGGCTATGTCGTTTGACTTTGAATATGGACTGAAGTTGCGTTCATTAAGGGGTATGATACTGTATTCCAAAGTGATGAGATGGAAAGGGTGTGAAGACATCAATCAAGTGTCAATATTGTTATTGAGTTATTATTGTTTTTTCCGCTGCTAAGAAGCTATGATTTTTTTTTGTTTGTTTGTTTCATCTTATACACAAAAATAACATTACATAGTTGTGATGTCACATCAGTGTGCTGCTATTTTATAAACAATTGTATTATAATTATTTTACTGCTTACAGAATACTTTGAGAATACAGAAGTAGAGGGTAAAAGAAGAACATGAAATGAGTATTCGACTGGAAATGCTCTTTGTACAGTGTGCTCTTATAAAGGCATGTTTCTTTACCTTTTAGTCTTTTCCTCCTCTTCTTTCTCTGTCACATTCTGTAAGTATGGTATCTCTATACCTCAGGTTTACTGGACATAAAAGACTTTTTCCATTACCTCACACAACTCACAACAGTTTTTTGGGAACCTGGAAAGGACAGCACATAGAAGAGGTTATGATATGTCTGATGATGTAGTAAATACAGTAGAATTTCGATATAGATGTAGAAAGCTTACAAGGCTCCCATCTGGACATCAGAAATAGTGGATGGAGGAGGTGACAAATGTCTCATTGACATGTCTTGTGTACCCTGCCCATTTCAGTGAATAAAAACCTGTAAATATAAAATAAGCAACATTGAGTAAAGGCCTCCTCCCTCCTCTATGACCATATCATGTACCTCAGTTATGTCTGTTGCACAACCTCTGTTCAATAAATATCTGCTTTAACGAGTGTGGTGCTATGTTGGTCCTATGTTATTCTTAACCTTTTATTGGCAATGTTAATGGTGAAAATAACAACGGGAATCTATCCAGCATGTTATAACCTGGTAGAGAATGACTGTAAAGTTTGAGTGTGGATAATCAGACAGACTGGGTGAAAATTACACATTTGAACAGGTTGAACTTTTATATTCAACCTTGTTTGCTTACGTAATTAAAACATTATAACTTAAATAAGTTGGAAATTGTTACAGCTGATTTATAAGAGATGAATTATAGTGTGAAGTCATTAGGGCTTGGCAATTCTGTGGATATTCTTTGGATTTCTGTTGAACTCAATTTGTCTTTGAGAGCATGAATGAAGTTAAAGGAGAGGACATGCTGTATGCTAAGGTCAATAAAACTTACCATGAAAGAAGTTCGCCTCCTCTTCTTATTTCAGTGGGCCCACTGTAGCTATACTGTGGTAAAATTGTTTATTAACGTTTTATAAAGTCATTAAACTATAATAATTAAAATAAAATTACTATGTCGACTCAATCTAATGCCAATGAGATGCAGTCCAAAAGAAAACTGTGACAGGCAGACGTTATACAATTTCAAAGCCCGCCACCACGCGCCACTGGCGCCAATGAGTCACTGCTGCAGTGCAAGCTTCAGTCATGGATGAACGGGTCATTCGTTAACGAATCATTCTTTTGAATCGGATCTTTTCAATGATTCGGTTAAGCTGGCGCGCATACAAAAGTGCGAAAAATGTGTTTTGTTTATGAATTTGTTTATGAATCGAATGTCGAATTTTAAACACACTGGAAATAGAGTGCCGAAGTTACGACGTCACTCTGTAGGCCAAAACGCGGAAGTGAGCTAGAATTTTAGCATTACGGTTCCCTCGCTCTAAAGCCTATGGGATTTTTGAATGGGTTTTTGCTAAATCGCCTGAAATAAGGTCTGTGGTGAACAGAGCCTCTAAATTTTTTCACGTTTTGATCTATGACATAGAACACACAGTTATAACCTGCTTGTGGTTTTTTAAAATCTTTATATAGGCTTAAAAATGTATAAATTTTGGATTAACTTGTAAAGATTATCTTGCTAGACAAAACATGTAAGGGTCACAAGCCTTTGTTAAACACAGATCTTGTTTTTTGCGATTTTCCAAAAGTCTATGGGGAAAATGCATTGCTTTTCGACCGAGGGAACCCATGTACCGCTAGCTTCCGAGTTGTCCTACAAAGTGACGTCATCACTTCGGAACTCTATATCTATATTACAACCAGATATGACAGCTTTATCAACAAACTTACACAACAGAGTTGGTTTTAACATAGCATTTTATTAAAACAAGCAACGACTATTTCAGCCAAGAAATATAAATACATTTTAATAATGTTTCAGGTAAGTTACATCAAAATTAACTAGGATAAATTAAATCCCAATAAGCAACCTTATAAACAAATTTTAAAAGAATAGTATTGCTTAGGGCCAGGCTACATTTTGGAAACTGAGTCGGACCTACAGCCAAGCGTACGGACTTCCGGTTAGTACGGTTGCTGTCAGTGGCAGTGCTGTCACTGCTAAGCAGTGTATGTGTGAAAACGAAAGGACTGTAACAGATTCCTGGATCAATGGATGAATATCTATAACACCACGACGCTGTTAACTGCATCGTAATAGCTGCAGCAATGCTCGCTTTTGGGTTAACGATAGTCCGACAGTAAGTTGTCTTTTCTGTCTTGTTTGCTTAATGAAAACAAACTTTCTCATTATTCATTCTACGTTGCCAACTGATAATCTGCATTCTTGATTCAGTTACTCTAAATTAAAGTGACCTGATATTTTAATTATACTCAAATGAGTTCTAAATATAGCTCTGTATCAGAACGTCATGGAGTTATAGAGCGGTATTAATATACATGAGGTCTGTCTGACATTTAGTAGAGTTTAAATATGCAAGTGGGAATTTAGTTTTAACTTTACTGGGCTCATATCATATTACTCCTGTCTGTTGTAACTTGTGTTTAAACTGCAATACGAATCCTCTTCCAGTGAAAGGTCAGAGGCAAATTTGATGTAACTCCAAAACACCATAAATATGTCTTGTCCTCACTGTCACATATAGTTTAAGTTATATAGTCTGTTGTCTTCTTTGCTAGAGGTTTTGTACATTACAGCCTACAAGAATAAACGTGTGAAGTTAGGTACACCTATAGTCACAATTACAATTAGGGGTTTTCTTGAAGTAAAATAATTGGTTACAACTGTGTGCTGGTTAGTAATAAAGTTTTTATTGATCACTATTATTGTTTTGGTTTATTAGTGGTGAGACGCAGTGCAACAAAGATGGCCTTTTACAAGGTAATGTTTTTACATGGGGAAAAACTGTTATCCATATCAGTACCCCTGCATTTATTTCAGGCATTAAGTTTTACTTTTCTTTTTTTCTCCACAAACAATAATTTCTTTGCTTTTAGGTCAGAAAATAGACTCACCGCTTTCTGAAATTGGGATACGCCAATCTGAGGCTGCTGGCCAGTACCTCAGGGATGTAAAATTCACAAACGTGTTTGTCAGTGACATGAAACGTGCCAAGCAGGTAAGCAGAAACATACTAGTTCAAGTCTAGTAGAAACATACACGTTTGCACAAGTAGAGAGAAATGTTCCTCCCCAAAATAAAATTAACTCTTTTTACGTTATTCTGTTCAGTGCTCATGTGGGTCAATATAGCTGTAATGCATGTTTCCCTGGATAAGAGTCAGCAAGCATTGAAGCGATATACCTATGCGAGTCTATTTTGAACCTGATAAAGAAATAGTCACACCATATGTTAACAGACAAGATCTGTTAATTTACAATATGCAACTGTTGCAATTGTTATTGTTATAAGGTTGCACATGCCCACTGAAGTTATAATCATATCTAACTAGTGTGTCCTATTGGTTTCTTGTAAAAAAATATCACTTTCCTTGTGTGTATTCGTTATAAGATGAATAATCACATTTTTTTTTAAATTACAGACTGCAGAGATCATTGTGAGGAACAACAAAACCTGCCATGATATAGAACTAGTAGCAGATCGATCACTTAAAGAAAGAGTAAGTAGAGTACTGCTTGCTTGGTAATATTAGAAAAATGTCTTTTCATATGCATCTCATAACTTTTTTTTTTCCTCCAGAGTTTTGGTATAGCTGAGGGAGGTCGAGTCATAGAAATGAAAAACATGGCTAAAGCAGCCGGGAAGCCTTTACCAGAGTTCACGCCACCTGAGGGAGAAACCATGGAGCAGGTAAAATAAATGGCACTTATGTCAAACAATAAATAATAATCAGTAATAGCTGGTTTGTGATGAAAGAAAACAGCCACTCTAAATGGCAACACTATGCAAAACAGGAGTTTATATTTTAAAATAATATAATATAATATAAAAGTAAAACGAATTTTGAATTAGCAATAAATAAAAAAAGATTTAGTGTCCAGTTCATCACATTTTCAACAAAAAATAACAAATCTGATTGTCATCCTAAACTTCTGTTTACTTTCTTTAAATGAGTTAAATGAGGCAAATAAATAAGTTATTTATATATTATAATTATATATATATATATATATATATATATATATATATATATATACCGGTCAAAAGTTTTAGATCAGATACGATTTTTTATGTTTTTAAATGAAGTCTCTTATGCTCACCAAGGCTGCTTTATTTGATAAAAAAATGACAAACATTAATATTGTGAAATATTATGACAATTTAAAATGACTATTTTAATATATTTTAAAATGTAATTTGATAGCTGAATTTTCAACATCATTCCTGTTGCTGATTACACATCAGTTTCACATGATCCTTCAGAATTCATTCTAATATGCTGAAAGTTCAAAAGAACGGCATTTATTTAAAATAATAGTCTTTTCTAACATTATAAATGTCTTTACTGTAACTTTTGATCAATGTAACTCATCCTTGATGAAAAATAAATTCTTACTGACTCCAAACTTTTGAATGCTAGTGATTAATGTTACAAAAGCTTTCCATTTCAGATCAATTCTGTTCTTTTGAACTTTCTATTCATCAAAGAATCCTGAAAAAAGATCATGTGACACTGAAGACTGGAGTAATGATGCTGTAAATTCAGCTTTGATCACAGGAATAAATTACACTTCATTATATATTCACATAGAAAACTGCTGTTTTAAATTGTAATAATATTTCACAATATTATATATATATTTTTTATCAAATAATTGCAGTCTTGGTGAGCAGAAGAGACTTTCTTTAAAAAAAATAAAAAATCTTATGTGTATGTGTATATATATATATATATATATATATATATATATATATATATATATATATATATATATATATATAAAAGATTATATTCATTTCAGGTGAAGGTTCAAATCAAGGATTTTCTCAAGGCTATGATGCAGCGAATAGTTAATGACCATCAAGACAAAGTACAAGATGGTGAGATATCCATATCGGATGAAACCAATTGGGCTCCTGCAGGACTCCCAGATGACGGAGTCTTGAATGTTTCTGTCCACGCCTTGGTTGTCGGCCACGGGGCTTATATGAGCATAATGATGCGGCATTTTTTTGAGGACCTGAAGTGCCCCATGGGCCGTGGTTTAGACCCAACTCAACAGTTTTCCATCTGCCCGAACACCGGAATGTGCCGTTTTATTATCACTTTGAAATGTAGTAATGGGGGTTTTGCGTTTTCAGACATAAAATGCGTGTTCATCAACAGAAGAGATCACATCAAGACTGATTAAGATCCGATTCATCATACAAAATGATGTAATATCACTTTAAGAAAGAACCATTACAAATAGCTAATTTGATTTTACAATATAAATTCTGAATCCTGTATTGTATACTAGTGGTGTCAACAATAATCGATTCTGCCGATGCATCACAATGCAGGAAATGCACGATTCAGAATTGATGCGGCAAAGTGCCATAATCGATTATGTCACTGTTTATTTTCTATATGCTTAAGTTTCAGTTACTTCCGGGAGCAAAACAACAAAAATAAAGATGGCGGAGGGAGATGACCGCGATAGACGGGTAATCAAAAACGCACCCAAAGCTTTTAAAGACAAATTTTGTGGGAAACTATATAAGACTTACTGCGGCGTGTAAAACCTGCCACACTAAAATCAAACACGTTGGCAATACAACTAATTTTGATCAATACGAATTTTGATGCATTGCAAAGCATCGGAGAATCGAATCATTACCTGGTGAATCGTAATCAAAATGAATTGTGAGGGCAGTGCAAATGCACACCCCTATTGTATACCATTCAGGCACTGGCAGTTTTAAATATTGTTTTTTCGAAGATTATTAATTTTCTGCTAGGGAGTGTTTGTGATTTGTTATTGTTATTGATTTACTTTTAAAAGGTATAAACGTGTAAATGTTAACTAAATAAATGTCATACATCTATGTTGTTTTTATGTGTTTATATATTGCCACAAATTTGCTGTTGGGTAACTAAAACAAGTTATTTAGGTGAACTTCTGTTTTCATCTTTGAAGGATGACTGTCATGGCCTGTTATTACTGAACCCGAAACCATGCATTGCTTGTGTATTTATTCTTGTGTAAAGACTTCTAAAATGAAATACAAGAACACAATATTTTTAAATATGCATTTTGTGTGTCATATTTGCATAAGAGTTGCGGCGGAGTGTCCTGACATGTTCAGCAGCACAGAACAGTCAATATTGAAGATATTCAGCTACTCTGACCTTGTTTTAAGGTGTTTGTTGAGTGAGGGTTTGAATTAACTCATGCACCCAAATCGGTTTACAAAAGAAAGAATAAACTGTTGGTCAACAAGTCCAGCTGATACCAGTCCAATGCAAATGGAAACAGATTGTCAGTATATGGGCCATTACAGAATTTGTGAAAACTGCTGTCTGACACCCCAAAAATCATTTAAGTATTCAAATTCTAGATGTTTACTAAGATCCTTCTAATATCTATTGAATCCCACAATAATATTTTAAATACAAGTAAGCTTAACATATAAAATCTGTGTGTAACTTTAAGGGACGTCACTATCAAACTATTACTATCCTTTTTTTCCCTGCAATTAACCCTAAAACCACATTCTGGACAAATGTGGGCAAAATAGTTTTGATTTATTTTAAAAAAATACTTCCCTTGATCTGAGCGGTACAAGACTTGGCTACTTTTCCTAAGTTTGCCTCCTGAACACACACATTTATTTATTTATTTATTTATTTTTTTTTTTACTCAATTCTACAATGTCAAGTGGGTGAAAAAAACAACAACTTTATCTTGTATTTGGGTCAAAAATGGACACCCATAGAAATGCATGGGAAAAACTGTAATTTAGAGCATTCTAAAATAAGCCAAAATAAGACACCAGGTGACAGCAAAGTCACTTCATCTTTAGGTTTTAGCACTAAGAATTTATTGGAATGATATTTTAATGTAGTTAAAAAAATATTTTAAAAAACACATAAAAATAAGCACAATTTACATAGAAAATATGGTACTTTTTGAAGTAAATCAATTCAAAAATACCCCCAAAATAAAAAAAAACACCATTAATGGATAGACAAAACTTTATCGAAGACAGTGATGTATCATTTATAATAACTAAAAATTAGGATCACACCTGAGTCCTCTGTGCCCACATTTGTCCACAATAACAGGATTAAGGGCTACAAAGTGAATACGGTTTGAGGGCTACGTGAGCTTTTTAGAGTGTAATTCCATAAAATGTAGTTTTTACGTGTGTACAATGTGCTGGTTATCATCTTTGAGCTAGGCTCACAAGTATCTTAAATTGTCACTGCCTAAACATGCCATAGTAGTGACAAAACACATAATCATTTATTTGGGGCAAATCTTGTTTTAATAGTGTTTTAGTATGCAAGTTAAAATTCTGTAATGTGATGTGGTCGTTACCAAAACATTACTGTCATGTGCCGTCACGACACATGCATGTTTTTTCTAAAATAAAGTATTTTGAATGATCAATTAAGATGTTATTATAGTCTTTGGTTCAATGTATATTCAAACTAATAAATCCTTAACTTTGAAATCAGAATGATAAACTTAATGCCTTTTACAAAGAAAGTTTGGGTTTAAAATACAACAAATCTTACAAATTACACTTGAAATATTGTTAAAATTCGAACTGTTATTGATTTACCTGTGGAAATCTTTTTTTTTTTTAAATAGCAAAAAATATATATTTACAAGGTTGTATATATATTTACAAAATATGAATAGATCAATATGAGCCACCTTATTAAATTATGTATTATTGTGTTTCAGTGGTGACAAATTTGGGGAGATGAAAAATATTCCAAAACTTTCTGAAAATACAATATGAAAATTAACTGTACATTTATTAGAAATGTGCACCTTGGATATTATACAATTGCCATACAAAATTTGTGGGGAAAGACACTTTTTTTTTTCCAAGAGTTTGCAACTCTGACTTTGAACCAGTTCTGTAGAATGGCCCATAACTGATAAGGGGTTTGTATATGTGTAGATAATCCAAGAGAGATGCGGGACACAGAACAAACAAGAAAATAGCTTTTAATATAGGCCTACAATAAGAACCCCATAAAGTATTATGGACAAGGAACTGAGGAAAACCAAGGTCTTAAATACACAGGGGTTGCCTAAATAACAGAGCATGGAACAGCCTACTCAATTAAAAAACAGTGCAAACTAGGAACTAGAATTCAGGAAGTTTACAGCAGGTTTGCATGACAATGATGTACTAAGAACAGAAAAGCTTTTTCTTTGCGTTTTTCACGAACAGATGACAACATTGTCAAAACAATCCATGTTGACACGAATCCTCGAAACGACTAAAAACGCTGTATTATGCTGCCGGCCAGTAGTTGGCCGGCAGCATTACAATATTTTTATTGATATTACTTGTCATTGTAATCGATTATCATCATCCACCTTGAGATCTTGAAAATCTTGTTTCAAAATTAAAAAAAGTATCATTACCTCACAAAAACAATTTAAACATACGCCTATGATTGTTTTTATATAATGTGCTGGGAAACTTGCAATGCGTTCTCATCCCAAGGCGTCATATACGACACTTTTGCAAAAGCGTAAACATCCAACGCACATGGCACCCTTTAGCGTCAAATAAAACTCTTTGGTTATGGTAGGTTTAGGTATGGGGTAGGGTTAGGGTTAGACCACTAGGAGGCGCCTTTTGCCCCATATATATCTTTGTATCATTTGATGCTAAAGGGTGCCATGTGTTGGATGTTTACGCTTTCGCAAAAGCTTTGTATATGACGCATTGGCTCATGTCATAACATAAAACTTTAACAAGAACAGGAAAAAAAAAAAAAAAAATAACCCAATAATTTTATTGTTTGTATGAATTTTATTTTATATTTATTTATTTGCTAAATGAATTACACATTATAATCAATATGAATCCTGGTAAGTAAGATTATTTTTTTTTTCGATTTAGATTAAAGACATCAATATAAAATGTAATAAATAAAAATGCATCAATTCTTCTTCAATAAATAATTCAGTAGAGGTGGCCAGCACCATCTCATATGTTTGAAACTATATATTTAGGCCTACTGTCGACATGAAATATAATGATTCAAATTGCAAACATTGCAAGAAAATAATTGGCAACTGCGTGTGATTCTTATATTTCATGATATTACCTACATCAATCAATGAAAAAGGTTCTTGCACAGTTCTGATGAAAGCAGTTTAAACAGAGAGCAGTTTAAATTTTAACTGACTTAAAAAGGTGAAAGGACTGACAAGCAGTGACCTAAACTAGCCTCACTCACTGAGCTGAAAAATAGGCCATGGATTGCATCAGTTGCAGCTGGTTATTTGTTTCCATGGAACCATTTGCTTTCTTTACCTTACATTAGAAGTTCTTCAGATCAGTGTATTGTTTGTTTTTAGGCTCTCATCCAAAAAGGGAACCATCCAATGTAGTTTAATTCACAGATGGATTTCTTTGGCATGAGGCTGTAAAATATGCCTAATTTGTTCAGAATGGTTCAGATGGCGCAACATGCTTATTTTTCTTTTCTTTTTGTAAATTTGGACTGACTGGGCTCTTGGAAAGCAGTACGTGTAAAGGGTCATCATAGGAAGTGATGGTCTCTTTAGAAACATTACTGCTGCGCTCGTGCTCTCGCTCTCGATGTAGTCTTCGATAATTGGTGTTTTTTGACTTGGGGTTCTCGAATCCCAAAGGATCAGATGGGTCAATATTTTGGCTTCTTCTCTGCCTGAGATGTGTTTTATGGTTGTTTGATTGCAGAGAAAGTGGTAATTCTGCACTATAAGCCTCGGTGTGGCTTATAGCTCCAAAAAGCTTGATCATTGCATCACTCCTTGTGTAGATTGATAGGAATTTTTTTTTGGAATTGTTTTAAAGCAGTCCTTATTAATGACATCAACCTGAGGATAACAAACGTCATTTATTAAGAAAAATAAAATTCTTTGATGAGCAGAAAGTTCAAAAGAATAGCATTGATTTGAAAAATAAATTTTTTGAACCATTATAAATATCTTCGCTGTCACTTTTGATCCATTTAATGCCTCCTTGTTCAATGAAAGTTTTAATCTCGTACCAATTCTTCTTAATTTAAAAAAATACTCACCCCAAATGTTTATACAGTACTGTAATTAGGTATTGGAATTAATTGTTATTAGTTATTAGTAGTTATTGTTATTTAGGGCATTTAGCTTATTAATCCATAACATGGTAATTATGATAGCAAATGTCTATGTCAATAGCTGCAAAATTAGGTATTTATTTTTTATTAATATTGATTAAAAAAACTCATACTTACTGAAATATGTGGCTTTTTGGTTGTATCCAAACACATTATATTATTATTTTTCAAAACAAATATTGAAAAGCAATCCTTGCTTCTTTTCTTCAGTAAAATGTGTCCTTTATAAAATAAACGAGTGTCAGTATTATTGTTAAAAGTAAAAATATGTAGATTCAGTTTATGTAAAAAAATGAACTTACCTTTTGAGTGTTGATGAATGGCTTTCCCCATCCTATTACTAAATTGAATCATCAGGAAATTTCTGCTGATCTTGGCCTCCTTATCTCTCAGATTTTCACATATTAAATCTGTTTGGATTGTTTCTTTTTGTATTGGATGACAAGTTATTAGTGTGCAGATGGTTACAGCTGCCAGACAGAGAAGATGAATGATGTGCATGATCAGTCTGGATCAGGCAGAGCTCAGGATACAGTGAGGCATCTCTCTGCTGGCTTATATAACTGGGGGAACATTAGTTCAAAGGTCATGTTTACCAACTAAGAACTTTAGGCTACTGTTGAGCAAATGCAACTGGCAGCTGTAACCGGATTATTTTACTGTCAAGTGATCCTGGGTATCCAAATTAAGTTTGATTTGGGAATTTTAAATATTATTACAACATCTTTTAAGTTATAAAAGTCTGAAATGGTTATACCACACGTTGTTAGCATAGTAGGCTTATAGCCCTAACATTACATTAGCATAGTAGGCTAACATTAGCATAGTAAGCTTATAGCCCTAACGGTAACACTTTATTACACTTAACTACATTAGTTATGTACTAAAAATTAACAACTTATTCAGCATTTATTAATCTTAGTTAATATTAATTCCAACATTTACTAATACATTATTAAAATCAAAGGTTGTATTAGTTAACATTGGTTAATGCACTGTGAACTAACATGAATGCACAATGACCAGCTGTATTTATATTAACTAACATTAACAAAGATTAATAAACACTGTAACTAATGCGTTGCTCATCGCTAGTTCATGTTAGTTAATGCATTTACTAATGTTAACTAAAACCTTATTGTAAAGTGTTACCGCCCTAACATTACATTAGCATATAGGCTAACATTAGCATAGTAGGCTTATAGCCTACCCTATCTTACGACTAATTCGTACGAATTCGTACGAGTGATTAAAAAGTGGCTAATTCGTACGACCTTACTCTGTAGCAAATTCGTGACGGTTAAGTTTAGGGGCGGGGTTAGGGGTAGGTCATTCGTACGAATTCATACGAATTGACCAATTCGTAAAATATGTACGATTTAGCAAAATAGTACTAATTTGTACGAGCTAGGTCGTATGAATTGTTACGAATTAGCCACCTCGTAAAATTCGTACGAATTCCCGTGAGATCGGGCTGCTTATAGCCTATATAGGTTGTCATTCTGTCAATTGCGTTTGCTCGTAAAACCTATTGAACTCTTTGAAAGCAAAGTTTCTTGGTGGAAGGCAAAGTTTTTGCGAGGGAATGCCGTGGAAACGCAACACATTAGAGAGATAACGCAAAAGCATTGACATAGGCTAAATGTTTTCCTCCATCTGATATTTTTTTCTCTTCACCAGGTAAAGAATATGAGGAAAGAAAATGAGATGAGAGGAAAAATATCATTATTTATTATTGAAATATAAAATATTTCAATGCTTTTTTTTATTGAAATATATATTTTTTTTCACAAACAATTTGCATTTCCCTCCAAAAACATTACGTTCGACGGCAAAACCTTTGCGTCCACTCGTAAAATGTTTGTGTTCGCCCTAGAGAAAATTTGCTTTCGCTCGCAAAGCACTCAAAAGAATGCAAAGTTTCTTGGGGTAATACAAAACATTTTTGAGGGAACATAATGTTTCTCGGAGGAACGCAAAACATTTGCAAGAGAACTTTTTTGCAACCATTTTAGGTGAAGTCAGCAAAAGTGGGACATCAGCTAAAATGGGACAAATCGGCCCGTCTCACCCCAAGACGTAACTTTTGACCATACGTCAACATCCGGCGTTTTAGGGTACCCTTTAACGTCAGTTAGGTGACACCATCTAATCCTAACCCTACCCCAGACCTAAACCTACCCGCGTCATCTGACTGACGCTAAAGGTGAGTGTCAGTTAGATGACGCCCTAGGATCATCTAACTGACGTTAAAGGGTAAAATGTCCGATGTTTGCGTATGGTCAAAAGCATCAGTTAGATGACGTCTTGGGATGAGACTGTGAAGCTTTTTGTAGTCCTTTAAAAAAATGCTTTAAATTTAAATTCTAATATATATCAATCTACAATATACATTTTTATTTCCTATGTTCATGTGATAATTCAACTTTATGCAATGATGTGCACGTTTCTTCGTTAATTTTTTTTTTAAAATTAAGTTTACTGTCCCAATTTTCCTGAACGTGTTAGATAAAATGGGACAGTATAACATTCAGCTAAAGTGGGACATCCTATAAAAAATTAAAAAAAGATAAATTGCTTAAAGCTACAATACCTAATATTGGCATGTCGCTAGAGGGCGCTACATTCAAAACAACAACAACGGCTTTGCTTGATGACGACGTGGAGGAACGCGGAATGATGGGAACTGTTGTTTTCAACTCCACCGTGGATAAATCAGTCAGACGGGAATCGAAAATTAGTTGTCATGGATGAGGTAAAGTTCGATTTCTATAAATGTTGCGTTTAATGACATGCTTGTTTTTCAGTAAACTGAAATAGCCGCAAGAAAAGTCAGGTTTAAAAGTAAATTAGTTATCACAGATGTTACTGTACGAGTCACTGGACGAAGCTATGGTGGAGAGGGTTTGAAGTCAAATCGTTGCTAATGGATCCTGACTTCGCCCTATACTGCAATATGCATTTAGTTTTGCATTCATTTACAGAAATCAGCTGCTTGAATGACAATTGCTGATGTTATTAGATTTTTCAGGTGATATTCTCAATTCATTCAGTTAACGGATGCTCTGAGGTAAAATTTTCAGACTGCAGACTCAGCAACGATTGTATTTAATTGTACAGTACAATCATAACATAGAACAGACATTATCTTCCTTTCATGTCATTAAACATGACAATATTGCTGGCCATATACTGATGAGAAAGTGCGCGTCCGGTGTGCGATACTGGACTTTGTCCTAGACGTGGCGCGGCTCTTCTCGTCCGGTGTGCGACCCCTTTTGAGTGTTGATGATTTTGGGATATTTTAATGCAAAAATCTTAGGTATTGCAGCTTTAATGTGATAAATTGTTTTCAGAAAATGGCATAAAGCTATAGGCAGAAAGGGAAACAATGTTGTTTGTAAAAATTTTTATTTTAGGTAAAAATAAAGCATGAGATTCTCATGCATTTCGGATTTTGACCACATGAGGGGGCTCTAACCCAACGAATACCATCCACTTTTTTATTGATAACTCAAACTAAATCTTACATGTAGGCCTACTTAACAAAACCAAATGATTAAGTCATAATTAAAATAAACTGCAAAAACAGAGGCAAAAAACCCCTTTTATTTTGGAGATAAACTTTATGTGGCCTAAAATGTGTCCCACTTTAGGGAGTCTAATATCTGAAATCTGTCCAACAACTTTACCAATTGCACTGTCCCAATTTTCCTGAAAATAGCTGTAGAGTAAAAATGGTTTCTTATCATTTTTAAATACACACTCACACACATATTTCTTCATAAAACATAGTTGAAAGTACAAGGGACCTTGAGTTTGTTACTTTAAAACATTAAATATATATATATTTAATACACTGTTTACTAAAAAGTGTCCCAATTTTGCTGACTTCACCCTTGTTGTTTTTTAATTTACTATACATTTGTTTGTTCATTCTGTGCATAAACAGGCATATAAAATAAAAATGTAAATAAACAGGATGGTAATTTTACGTAAAAATAACACAAAATTAAATAAGATTCTCATGCATTTCGTATTTTGACCACACGAGGAGGCTCTAACCCAACAAACACTATCCACTTTTTTTATCGATAACTCAAACTAAATCTTACATGTAGGCCTACCTGACTAAACAAAACCAAATGATTAAATCACAATAAAAATAAACAGCAAAAACAAAAACTAAAAAACAACCTTTTATTTTCATTTCAGTAATACAGTTGGCTGCTGTGCACAGCACCTTAGTATAAAAATAAAAGGAAACATTTTCTTAATATATTAGGATTCTTACTATTTTTTTTTCTTTTTACATTTTTTCTTTACAGAGAACAAAATGATTGGCAAAACGTTCGTTGTCTTCCAACAAATCGTACAATCATTTAAACAAATTGGAACTAAGGCAGAAGGTGAGGTATATGTTAGAAAATATGTGGGGAATTTGGAGGGGGTCTGCCCCTCAGTGCAGGAATACAAAACTGAGGAAAAACAAAGGCTGCATACGTACAAGGACACACACACATGCATTACCCCTTACACTCATCTCGCAAGCCGCAAACGGCGCCATTTCAAAGCTGGAGACAATGTACAGTACTAAGAAACTGGTGGAACTTACATGAGAAATAGCTGTTTCTGTATAAGCACTTAGTTTAGAGGGCCTAACTTCTAGATATACAACATTTCCGTCCCATATTTTGCATTAAAAACCATGCAAAATTATATTCACTTAAATATAAAGAGATCAGAAATGTGACAGGGTACAGTGAAGATACATATAAATAAATAACATCAGTCAACACATACATAAAAAAGCAGTCATTTTGACAGTTTCATTAAAGACATAACATTGCATGCCATTTTTGGGTACAAAGAATTTGACATCTGTAGTTGTCATTCATAATAGATAGATCACATTATCAACATAATACAGCTGAAAATCTCTCTTTACCCAAAACACTCTCAAAAAATGACCATATTGTTTCAGTTGCTTAGCAGTTTACAAAGCAGTTTTGCTTAGTTCACCCTGAAAGCAAATGAAGATTCTGTGTCATTATACTCACCCTCATGTTGCTCCAAACCTGTGAAACATCATTTTAAGTTGAAAGTCAATGGGGTTCAAAACAACATTTTTGGACCCCATTGACTTTCATTGTGTGAACACAAACATTCTTCAAAGTATGTTCTTTCATGTTCCACAGAAGAAAGAATGTCACACAGGTTTGGAACGACATAAGGTAAGAAATCTTCATTTTTTGGTGAACTATAACTTTAAAGAAAAAGTCTCACACACACTCCACGAGAGTACTGTAAATATTAGTGTACTATCAGTGTACCTGACTCAAACATCCCAGCCATAACTGTTATAAAAGAAAAAAATACCCTTCTCCTTTGTAGCATTAGCATGTATAATGTCTGAACTGCAACCTAGATGGAAAATGAACAGATTATCCTACTGTAAAAAAAGAAAAAATGCTGCCTTAAATTGTTAAAGGAGTAGTTCACTTTTCAAAAAACTTTTGCTGATAATTTACTCACCCCCATGTCATCCAAGATGTCCATGTCTTCTCTTTCTTCAGTCGAAAGAAATGACGTTTTTTGATGAAAACATTCCAGGATTTTTCTCCATATAATGCACTTCAGTGGGAACCAAACGGTTCAAGGTCCAAAGGACACTTTCAGTGCAAACTGCAAACTGTTCAAAGGGCTTTAAACGATTCCAGATGATGAATAAGAATCTTATCAAGCGAAATGATCCCTCATTTAATAAATAAATAAGTTTTATAAGCTTAAATGCTTGCCTTGCTCTGTTCTGCAACGCACGTTTGTGACTCTCCTGTTCAAACTCGTTTAGCAAAATGAATGAATCTTTTTCTGACTCAATTTGTTCGATTCGTTCGTTGAATGAACCAAATGACTCGGAAAAAGATTCGTTCATTTTGATAAACGAGCTCGAACAGGAGAGTCACAAACGTGCGTCGCAGAACAGAGCAAGGCGACCATTAGAACTTATAAAACTTATTTATTTTTTAAATGAGCGATCGTTTCGCTTGATAAGACCCTTATTCATCGTCTGGAATCGTTTAAAGCCCTTTGAACAGTTTGCAGTTTGTACTGAAAGTGTCTTTTAGACCTTGAACCGTTTGGTTCCCATTGAAGTCCATTATATGGAGAAAAATGCTGGAATGTTTTCATCAAAAACCTTAATTTCTTTTCAACTGAAGAAAGAAAGACATGGACATCTTGGATGACATGAGGGTGAGTAAATTATCAGCAAAGGTTTTTTCTAAATTGAACTACTCCTTAACTTATTTTGATGCGTTGTGTAAAAACATGTTGTCATGAATTATTGATCATATCATTTTTGAACAGTGTAATAATAATTTCATATTATTTGAATTGAAAGGACTTTGCTATTGTTTTAATTCTAGAGTTTTAAAAAAAGTGGGGTGACATTGTAAGTGAGGGAAGGGAATGCCAAATACCGAAGTTCAATTCAATTTCAAGTACGACCAAATTGTCTAGACAAAGTCAACTGACTTGAGGAATTTAAGAGTGTGCACAGGTGTTTGGGTCTATGCCTGGTATTCAAACATAAAGTAACGAGCAAATTATGTTATCTCGAACAGATTAAGACGGTTGTATTGGTTTTTACATTCCAAAGACTTTTTAAAGTATGCAGTCAACATGTTGGTGAATGAGCCCTCACTGGAGATCACTAACTGTAGAGGTAAAACAGAGACACCACTGACTAGTATCAGTACAGATCTATGATTTAAAAGAAGAAGTTTAATTGCACGCTATATTTAATCTGATAAGTGAAATGAGAGGTTTACTTATCACTAAACAACAGCTGTGCTTTCATATAATCCTGCCACACGATTCAAGCTGAATGCAGTTCTATGCATTTTGATCAGTTTTCACTATTCATTCAAATAAGCACTCAAACTATACAGGTCTAGCCGTCCACAGGCTTTCAGTCAAATTCTGACCTTACATGAGGCATAAAATGGCCTTCTCCAGAGTTGAACTCCCAATAAGTAGGCTATGCATGCAATCCGTTTTTAGTTATTGATCTAAAAAAGGAACAAAAAGCTCTTTCTTGCATGCACAAAAATAGCAGAGGCTAAGGCACCACCTAATCATGAAAAAGGAGTAACTACAGAAAAATAAGTGCTTTCATCTCCTTCGTAAAATGGCGCAACAGATGACGATCAGAGTAAACTGATAGTTCTTTTTCCCTCCCTAATTTTTCCAATGCGGACGTGGCTCTTTGAGGTAATAAAAAGTATCCATTTCACTTCTAAAAGCTAAGGATGTTAGTCCAACGCCAGGTATGGTTTACACCAGTTATGGCAAGCACCCATAAAAAGTGAGAGGGCAAAAAAAGTTCCTCGACTCTCGTATATTCATAATAGAAATCATAAGCAACAAAGAATGGCATGTACACAAAGTTCAGACACAAAGTAAGCTACCGAAATATACATATATTATTATTACTTCTATGAGAATAAATAGTTCTTTGCAGTTCACCTCTTAGCATGTTTGGGTTACCTACGAGAACATCCAACATGTGCAAATTATTGTGTTATTGCCAGTTTTGCTCATAAACGTGGGAGGAAATGTGTGACAGTCATTGCTGGGGAAGCCTTGTAGCCTCGCTTCAAGCGGCCATGTTTGCTGAGGGCAATATAAAATCCCTTGTAAATGGAAGACTCGTATGCATTGTAATTGTTGGGCAGCAGCGTCTCCTTGAACTTGCACTCGTCATGGAAGGCCCTCTAAAAATGGTATGGATTAGACAGTTAGTTTGGTATCCTCCTTCTAAGCTCCATCACATCATCTCAATATACATCGAAACTCACAGATCAATGGTTCATCTTAAATAAATAATGATCTAACTAACAAAAGCTTTGCTCTGAAAATCCAGGCAACTCATTTCCAGTTTTCTTAGAAGCTTCAAAACTCCTCAATGTGAATTAATTTTTAAACTTTCGCAGTCATCACATAACATACACATGAACTCAAGGTTAGATTCATTTTCAAGGCCCATGCGCTGAACTTCAGCCAGCTCCAACAATAATCAGACACACCTGAATTAATCAATTTGGCCAATAATCGCAGACAGGGAACAAGGAGCTGGCTGAAGTTCAGGAAGTAGTGTAACTGTGCATAAAGCCCCTTTATCTTTGAAAAAAAAAAAATTAATCATTTTTACTAGCACAGTATATATGTATAAATATCTAAAACAATTAAAAACTAAACTAAAACAAAATAAAAGTTTATGTTTACATAATATATGTGGGTGCACTGTGTATAATTATTTTATGTATATATAAGTACACACACATATGCCAGTAGAAAATATTTTCATGTATATACTGTATATAGATTTATATATAATTTGTATGATATATAAATATTTTATATATAAAATTATATTTTTTTTCTTAAATATACATGCATGTGTATGTATTTACATATATATAAAATTATTATACACAGTGCACCCACATATATCATGTAAACACAAACTTTTATTTTGGATGCGATTAATTGCGATGAATCATTTGACAGCCCTAATATATACACTCACCGGCCACTTTATTAGGTACACCTGTCCAACTGCTCGTTAACACTTAATTTCTAAGCAGCCAATCACATGGCGGCAACTCAGTGCACTTAGGCATGTAGACATGGTCAAGACAATCTCCTGCAGTTCAAACCGAGCATCAGTATGGGGAAGAAAGGTGATTTGAGTGACTTTGAACGTGGCATGATTGTTGGTGCCAGAAGGGCTGGTCTGAGTATTTCAGAAACTGCTAATCTACTGGGATTTTCACGCACAACCATCTCTAGGGTTTACAGAGAATGGTCCGAAAGAAAAAACATCCAGTGAGCGGCAGTTCTGTGGGCGGAAATGCCTTGTTGATGCCAGAGGTCAGAGGAGAATGGCCAGACTGGTTCGAGCTGATAGAAGGGCAACAGTGACTCAAATAACCACCCGTTACAACCAAGGTGGGCAGAAGAGCATCTCTGAACGCACAGTATGTCTGAACTTTGAGGCAGATGGGCTACAGCAGCAGAAGACCACACCGGGTGCCACTCCTTTCAGCTAAGAACAGGACACTGAGGCTACAATTTGCACAAGCTCATCGAAATTGGACAATAGAAGAATTGCCTGGTAGGGTCAGAATTTGGCGTCTACAACATGAAAGCATGGATCCATCCTGCCTTGTATCAACGGTTCAGGCTGGTGGTGGTGGTGTCATGGTGTGGGGAATATTTTCTTGGCACTCTTTGGGCCCCTTGGTACCAATTCCCCTTGGAGCATCGTTGCAACGCCACAGCCTACCTGAGTATTGTTGCTGACCATGTCCATCCCTTTATGACCACAATGTACCCAACTTCTGATGGCTACTTTCAGCAGGATAATGCGCCATGTCATAAAGCTGGAATCATCTCAGACTGGTTTCTTGAACATGACAATGAGTTCGCTGTACTCAAATGGCCTCCACAGTCACCAGATCTCAATCCAATAGAGCATCTTTGGGATGTGGTGGAACGGGAGATTCGCATCATGGATGTGCAGCCGACAAATCTGCGGCAACTGTGTGATGCCATCATGTCAATATGGACCAAACTCCCTGAGGAATGCTTCCAGCACCTTGTTGAATCTATGCCACGAAGAATTGAGGCAGTTCTGAAGGCAAAAGGGGGTCCAACCCGTTACTAGCATGGGGTACCTAATAAAGTGGCAGGTGAGTGTATATATAATAAACAGTTAGAATTCTAAACAAATGTAGGCTATGCATGGATCATTTGTATTTTGTTGGGATAACTTCTGCCTTACAACAATACAGCTTTGTTCCATCCTTATTTTGTTTCTTTCTCTCTTTTTAACGGCAGTGTGTGTGAATTTTGACTTTGACAAGAAGAACACGTTGTTATAAAGATTGAGAAGCACTTTTGCTCAGTGATTCTGTCTATGCCATCAAAGGATAATGTGTTACTCATGGTGAGATCTGGCTTCTACGTATTACAAGTTGAAAGTAAGTCAAAATTTCATTCAAGCTATGCACATCACAATCCACTGCTCATATGAGAACAGTTTTGAAAAATGAATGACAAGCCAATGTATTCAATGCATCATCAACTAGGCCTACAGCTTGAGGAATCCAAAAAACAGAAGCAAATGACATATTCCATCCAGGCAATGATGCTCATATTTGAATGCACTTCAAATTAATCAAACACGGCAAAAAAAAGGAAATTCATGCATTTGGGTCAATGACGTAACAATCTTTTTTCCGTCTGAATGCAAGTTTTTCAAATATAGCCGTGCTTTTTATTTCACTCTTCTCATTAGGCCGAACCGTTCAGGAACCGTTACATTTGCATTTCCATATGTGCACGTTTCAGGACACGGTAAGCGTACAAAACAAAAAGTTTGATGGTTGGATTATGGTTTTCTAGCTTATTGACCTAAAAACTTCTACATGCTTCTCTTAGCCTATCATAGAATATGTACATTTACTGTCTGTATGTATTGTTAATGTAATTTAATGTCAGCCTGGTAACTTTTACTTTTCTAAGGTGATGGTCCTCAGCAGCACGCTCGCTGAACTCCAAAGTTTACGAACAGCATAAAATCAACTTGAATGATTAAGTCGTTTCAACTGAAATTCAATTAAACTGACTTATTAAATAAGTTAGCCTAATTCTTGTAGGCTATAACTTGAAAATTGCTCTAGGCGTTAAATCAATGTAAAACATATGTTGTCATAACTTCTTGAGCATATAATTTTTCAGTGCAAGGTTAAAAAGAAACCGCCGTAACCGTGCCAACTGACCTCAACCTGCATAGCAGGGAAGTGGGAACTATATTGTGAGAAGGGGTTGCTCTTCACTGTAAAAAAAAAAAATGTTTTCATGATCTGTATTCACAAAATGTTTTCTTTTGTCAAATCAACTTAGATAATTGATGTAGTTCAGATAACATAATATTTTGAGTTTCTAGTGATTCAATTAATCTCCTTCATTGTATGAACTCAATTTTTCCATTTCAATGAACTTAAAATTTTAAGGCAACCAGGTTTTTTTATAGTGTGAGAATTTATATTTCGGTTTTACAGCAAATGTCGAAAGCGCGGCTCTTTGGTCCATTAGTGCTTGAGTCACCATATCGGAAAACATTTGGAATGGGTCAGACATATATTGTTTTAAGTGAATTTCGTTGTGTATAAATTGTATTCCATTTTAATCAATGTTTTCATCAATTTGACTGGATCAATAAACAAGAAGCAAATATAGTAGACAATATAATTAGGAAACGGAGGCGCCGGCGCGTGAGCTGGAGCGGGTCTCATCAAAGAACCGAAAACTGACAGAAAACACTAGTTTAATAATAAACAATACAAAATTTTTAAACCACAATCCTTATGTGAATTTAGAAGGTGGCTTCCGAACGGTTTCGCAACGAGAACCGTTCGGACCTATGGCGATAATTTGATATTTTGTGAGTCAAACATTTCTGGTGGTGTTTTGACCTTTAATGAAAGTATTTAGTTACTTTTTACTTAACATACAAGCAAACGAACAAATAACAATAATAAAACAATAATGTTATTATTATTATTATTTATTTATTTGTTTATTTTTAAGAATCAGAATGTGTCATAATATGACATAGGCCTACAAAGACTAGCCTGCTAATTCTAAGAACTTGGCTCTAATATGAAAATATCAGCATTTTTATCACCTCAAACCAGATAAATCCATTTGCCACTGACCCATTTAAAACCGCAGTAAAACTGCACAAAAACAATGAAATCAAACGGCAGGCATACCTACCGTTCCATATAACCTTCCGCGGCTGCTCATTGCGACAAACATCTCGCTTTTCACCCCGTATAGAGTAACCACTCCTCTCTCTACCGCTGAGATTTCAATGAGACCTGATTGAACAGAACATCAGTGTTACATAGGCTACATGACAATGTGGCACACGGCTCATTTTCTCATTCTGCGGGATGCGTTCTGCACAAGCCTTTGTTCTGCATTTTTTCCCATGCTGGCTAATTTTTTATACAGTGACAAGGGAAAAAAGCCCTGCAGATTTGGCATGTACGACAAGCAGATGGACGCTGTGTAAAATTAGTTGCCGTCTAAAATTGTCCAAGCATTCGTGTCATGTTTGAGCCTCGGGAAACTCAGCAGTGATTGACACAAAAGGGTTTATTTTAAAAGATATGTCATTGCTTTAGGACACATGCAATAATAATAATAATTATTATTATTTAAAAATAATAAGTATATAGTAAATAAGATAATTTATAATATTTTTTTAATGTATAAATATATTATTATAGCCCATATATAGGTCTATATTCTGAAATTAAAATAATAATTGAGCTGTGCATTCAGTTCTGCATCCCTGCTATAACGTGTCATGCATGCCATTTCTGGATGCAACTCACTGTACGGGTTCTCATTATGGACACCGTTGATCTTTCCGCCTGGCAGGACCTGCAGGTGAAACCCGATGCCCACATTGCAGTACAGCCTCCGCACTCTCTTAATGCCCAGCAAATAGTCACTCTCCCAGTTCAGGTCCGATTTCTCCACCGAGATCCCAAAACGGAGCGGGAGAAAAGCGTCTCCCACCTTTTCTCCAGCGGAGTTGCATTAGTCCTGTTCGAGGTGGGGTAAGAGGACACGATCCCAAGCAGAAAGCCCAGCAGAACAACCGCAGTCCACGTCCAGCGCCCGCTGCTCTCGCACATACTGATGAGGAACCTTTGCGCAGTGGCCATCCGGTTTACCCTCGGGGCACGTGGTCAAAATTAATGCCCCTAAAAATACCACTCTTGTTTTTCTTCTTTCGGCATGGTGGCAGGGGCTTATTTTTGGAAGGCAGGTCGGGGCTGCGGGCGTGTAACATAATAAGCCCCTCGGTAGATGAGAAGAGCAGGGCGGCAGAGCTTGAGCTGGTGGCGGTGGTGGTGGTGGAGATGATGATTACCATGTTTCACCTCTCTGGATGGAGAGCACCACACCACTCACCAAAATGTAAGCTCACCTTGCCTGGGAGATCTTCGGGATGACATCACTCGTGCACCTTCAGGATGACATCACGCTGACCTCATCGCGACCGGGGGGATCAGTTTAAACGCGAGAACCCAATCGCTGTCGATCCACGCGAGCGGCCCCGGGGACAGTGAGCGCGAGAGTACGTGCGTGATGATGGCCTTCGTTGGCAGCTCCCAAATTGGACCTGTGGTCATATGCCCGACGGGCCGCTTCCTTATTTAGAAGGAAGGTGTCGAAACAGGCCAGTTGTCACCGCGGGGCCATGTCAATCTCGCAAAACACTTCCTGCGCTGTTTGCACAGGAAGCTTTCACTAATATATATTTTGAATATGACGTGATTTATTAATCTGGGTAAAACACATCGGCTAGTTGGACGCACGTCCGAGCGCGAGCTGAACTCCTTTGATCGCTAACGTAGATAGATAGATGGATACGCTGTAAAAAAATATTCTCAAGATTTGTTACTTGAAATTTTATAATAACTTTATAATAATTTATTTAGTTGAGATAACTTATTAATTTGAGTTTCTGATTATTAAATCATTCTCCTTCATTAACTCACTTTTTCCAGTTCAATGAACTTAAAATTTTAAGGCAACCAAGTTACTTACTTTTTAAGTTAAACCAACAATATTTTTTACAGTTTTTTTAGATAGATAGATAGATAGATAGATAGATAGATAGATAGATAGATAGATAGATGATAGAATTTTACACCTGGCAGGTAGCCCACACAAAAATAAAAGACAGTATGTGTCCAGCAGGTGGCGCTGTATCATAATGTTGCAATCAAATAACCCATTTAAAAAATAACACCCTGAGTGAGTATTTTTAACACCCTGAGTCAAGTATTTTTTGTAAATTTTCTTTTATATTATGCTGCTTATACCGGTTCTATCATTTGACCATTTATGCATAATTCTGTATAGGACATAATCATTTTCTATGAGGCACCAATATCATATAGTAGGCTACAAATGCAATATATTTGTTAATTACCTTTAAGATTATTTTAAAGGAAGTAATAGGCAATTAGTTTCAATTTCCTTGGGGATTAGTTATGTTTAAGACTCACAACACTTCTCAAATATAATTAACCTCAATCAGTTGAAATGTTAAGTTATGTTAATATTCGTTTATAATTTAAATCAACCTTGCAGGGAAAAATAAGTTTCGGAAATATCAACATTAATTTGGAAATATCATGTAATAAAAGGCAAATACAGTGAGAAGACGACCAGATGAGTATATGGTATCATTGCCCAATCCCTGCTTTTTTAGTTTTGTTGTTTATAAATAAACCATAAATAAAACTGAGTCAGACATAATCCCTGGGATGCTATGATAAAGCTTAATGCAATTTGTTTTTTCAATGCAAAATCCTGACCCATTTATCTACAGCATTAATTGCCAAAACACTTCAGAAGTCTAATTTATGGAACAAAAGAGAATGTTAAGTAGTTGCAGGAGGCAGCATGAGTGCTGAAACTGCATCCACTTTCTAATATGACACTGTACTAATTTACAGCCTCAAAATGTGTTTACCCTATTTTTAATTGAAAGGTTGTATCCGCTGTTTACGTATAAGATTAACCAAACACCATTTACCCATTCAGGAACAGCCTGAAACATTTTTGAGCGTGCATTTTTTTCTCTAAATTGACAAATACTTCATTCAGTGACTTTCTAGACACCTGCAACTAAAGTTGTACTTTGTAAAAAAAAAATTTGTTTTATAGAATTTATTTATGGATTTGTCAGCCAGTCAACTCTGGAGGGAAAAATCCAATGGGGAGAAAGCAAGATAAAAAATTCAGAGAAATTTCTGAAATGTGAAAATTGAAATTCTGAAACTTTTCCA